>OU015503.1:36119828-36262328 GCA_907164885.2 Dolomedes plantarius | reverse complement strand
TTAACAAAAAGCTTATTAGAGGATTGAATTATTGAACAGTTGACTCGCAAAACAAATCGTCTTGATGAAAATTTAAAAATGAACGAAGTATGGGTATTTATGAAAAGATATTATATGAAAGTCGATCAGCAAAATAAATCACCATGTCGCCCAGTGGCTAAGTGGATAAAACATCAGCCTGCCACGCCGGGGGTGCGGGTTCGATTCCCGCATAAGACTTGGCTGTATTCTGGGGAACCGGTCAGTCTGCCGCCTGCAATTGGAACCCCGTCTAGAAAGGGGAGCTGCAACCCATCGTCCATCATCGGTGTCATCGTTTGTCTATAAAAGTCTTCTGTGATTGTGTCATTTGTCTGTTTCTATGTCTTGTATTCATATGTACACCGGACTGGGGTGTAATGTCGTCATCCCCCAGGGACATTAGCCAAAAAAAAATCATCATGCTGAATAAATTTAAAAAAAATAGCAATATTCAGAAAATATTTGTTATGAGGGGTACCAGAGATACCCCTTTGCGTTGTGTAAATTTAGGGAGGTGAACTCCAAAGGGAACTATGCGTTTATAAATAAAAATAACAACATTTATTATACAATATTTTACAAGAAAAGGTCGGGTTTACATATTATATTTAAGATCTTGGCTATACATATTTTTAACCGAATTAGGGCATACTTCATCCGCTTCCTGCGGCATAACCATTACGGGTCGAGTGAAATAAAAGTCTCGTAATCTCTCAGAAGGCATGAGCACTATTTAGAGGGGGAATTTATGACCAACCTGGGGAGTTTTGATGAAACAGCAGAGCATGGCATCGTTGAGGCACTTCTACAGGAGGAGGCTTTAGGCATCGGGCAGAAATTCATGTGGCTCTTCACTGGCGGAGACAACAGGATTCGGCGCTGGCGGTTGAAGACGGGTATCTCGCCATTTTACGGGGGCGTCTTTTCTTCCCAGGCTCACTTCGCAGCTCGCTACCTCAAAACGCTCTGTCGCTCTCCCTCCGAACGCCGTTTTGTCCCACACTCGGTTCTCCTAAATTCTTCATTATAACCCCTCCTCAGGTTAGTTATTCACGTAAATTTATTGCCTCTTCGAGTTTTTTATTTGAGGGCAGGATGCTCTGACATTCCCATGGTTGACCCACGTGGTACGCTTATTTCCAAGAAAATTGGAAGTCCGTTGAATTTCCTGGAATTTCTTTCCCCCGTCTTGAGGAATTCAGGGGGTGCGATGTTTCTTGGAAAATTGGTGCAGTTCCAATATGGCCGATTTATGCCCCGTAATCGTGTTGGAAGAACAAAATGGCTATAACGTTGGAAGGAGTTCAAAATGTCCAAATTGTGGATCCTTCACAACAATATTACTCACCGTATTCTAATACTGTTTATCTGACGTGTGTGTATGATTACAAGAAAGTAGGGAATAAAGATTAAATGCATGGAAATATTTCAGGAAACTGGAGATCCGCAAAAAAAATAGAACGCTTGTTTAAATTGTTACTAAAACCTTACGACACAACTGCTTATCCAAAGCATCGCGAGCCTATATTGTTACCTAATTTCGTAACTGCAAAGTGGTTTTGTATTTAAAAAAAATATCCTCACAACAAAAATTTGCTTCTAGAAAACATCTTTTTTGAAGAGAAACATTTTAAAAATTTTAAAATTTTCTAAAACAATTGTCATCCCAACATTTTATTTATGAAAAATGTGATAGGCATCGTGAGAATTTTCGAAAATAATTTTGTTGCATTAAAAAATTTTGTTTTCTTTTCCGCTTAAAATGACGTTTAAATCATGTTTCTATCTTAATTAGAACGGGAGATATTAATTTTTTATTTTGCAACTTTCTAATAGCAGCCAATCTTTGTTTAAACCTTTCAATGTGTTTTTCTGCATGATGGGTTTTTACTCCATTTCCCGTTTTTAAATTGTTATAAGTCAAGGACCATTAAAGATAAATCGGTTAAACTTGGAAAATGTCTTTTTCAATTATTTTACTTTAATTTTGATTCAGCAAATTTGAAAAATGTACTTTTGAAACTATAATTTATTAAAAATAATTTACATAATTTTAATAAATTTTCATTCAAAATATTTTTTATAAATTTTTATTCAAAATATTTTTTAATCAATATTTTAAAAAATGCTGTATCAAAATTAAAACTTATATATTTCTGTTTAATTAAATGAAAAACTATTGAAATTCGACAAATAATATTTCGAGATATAACTATTTTAAATTACCCCACTTTTTGCAAATTTTAAACTGAAAAACTTTTTAAAAACTTGATGCGAGGTTTTATCATGTGATTTTGTTTAAAAATTGTATGGTTAACATCACAAAAATATTTAAAATTTTAACTCAATGAATAATTTTTTTTTTTGAATGTGTCCCTGACTGCAATGTATTAGGAAAAAAAATCGCATTTCCCTTTTCCTCTTCTTGCAGACTCTTGTGGTGGGAGGAGTCCAGTTGACAGTTCGAGAATTACATCCTTAGAATTGACATTTTGAGGGATTGTAATGGTTCTCTCTCTATAGGGGGGGGTTAAGCGCTGCCACCAAATTTTTTATTTAAAATATATTTTTGTCAACTATTTACAGGTACATAAAAGCTGATAATCAAATAAAATTGGTATTGTCAGATAGCCTGAACTTTTCTGCAAAGTGCTACAGGATTCATTTTATAAATTTCGTCCACCGACGGAATTTATGAGCATTTAAAACACACTATACCAGATTTTTCCCCGAATAATTTAAATTTTAAAATATTAATTGCATTTTTATAAGAAAATGAAATATGTACACAAATGTAAAATTTCTTCTCTATGACGGAGTACAATTTTTTTTTAAAAATCTTTGAATCCAAGTCGGCAATCCGTGGACAAATTTTCTCTATAGATTAACATTGAGGTGAGCGAATCCAATGGGATTAGTACATAGCATCATTAATCTTCATCGTCGATCATAACGTACGAATATTATCAGACACTTTTATATACTGTTGTCTTAAGTTTTTTTTTTGGCTTGTATGAAATATGGTTCAAAGAAACACAGTATTTAATGTTTGAAAGAGTTATTTGAAGAAACAACTTCTCAAAGGGCATATTAGAGGGTTGAATTATTTGAAAGTTGCCCCGCAAAATCCCTCGTCCCGATGATTAATAAAATAAAACATGACAATAAGCAGAAAATTTTATTCGTCGTATTATTATGCTGTTTATCTAATGTATTTTCATGATTAGAAGAAAGTTGGGATTGGGGTAAAATGTAAGGAAATTTGTCGTGTCTGCCGCATCAACCCCTTGTGTTTTGTCCCTGTACTTTCCTCTCAAGAAAGCAGGGGGGTAGGGCAATGACCCCGGCTTGATAAGGGATTCGTGCGGTGTTCGGAGACGGTGCCCCGGGCAGAAGTCAGGGGGACGTCGGAGTGAGTGCTTGTGCCCACGCGAGAGAGAAGGCTTGTGGTTTTGTTTTAGTCTGCGGTTGTTGGCTCTAGAGAGGGCCGGCAGACGAATACAGTGCGTGGGTGTATTAGTCATAGGGAGATGAAGTAGTTAATTGTATATAGTAGTGTAAAATAAGTTCTGTGGATAACTGAGTGTTGTAATTGTGTTTGTGAAAGAAATAAAACTTTGAATATTCACGGGTGTGTACAGAACTTTATGCTGTGAAAATTTATTTGTGTATCATTGAAAACGTCTTGACAAACGAACCAAAGTAAACCCGCAGAAGTGAAGGGGTTCTACAAAATTAGCAACCAAACATTTCGGAAAAACTGCTCATACAAACCATCTTAAATCATTATAACCGAATTTCATAACTGCGTAGTGACATTGCATTTTCGGAAGTAGTCTGCATTTCAAATACAGTAACCACCGCTTATAGTGATCAGTGGTTATAAGAATCAACTGTTTATAAGAATCAATATCGCGAAAGCAAAAACAAATGCATTATTTCCATGTTACAATTTTCGCTTTAAAGAATCAATCCACCGATTTTAAGAATCAGCTTACACTCTTCGCTTTCTTTTCATTTTTTCCAAAAAAGCCACTTAAACCCTCAAAAGGCACGAAGTTCTTTCTTCAATTTTTTAAATGAAAGAGTGATAAGATGGGATGGAATACAGTAGTAAAATGCATCCCTTTTTTTGTTAGACATAACATAACAGTTTCTTCTTAAACGCTTTAGCACAACACTGTCCTATTAGCTTGACCCGGGGGCATCTTACCCGTCCGGGTCCGATTTCACTTTTCTCCACTGACAAACAAAGACAGGGACTCTTTTTTCCCACCTCCCACATACTGGTTGTGGATTCCTGGACCCTGAAACACATAAATCTTCGGCGAAGTGTCCACTATCACTTAGGAAAACCTGACATTAGTAGATTCAGCACGTTATCAAACCGTGAAACGTAAGCTAGAAGGTGAATCTTCGTCTGAGACTATTGGTATTGAAAGAGGAATAAACAGCCTCCTGAAAACTTCATTACGTCAAACTACCATAGAAAAATTTTTCTTGCTCCCTTCCTATAGTTGAAATGTTAAAACTGTTATGCAGGTATGTTGAAAGAAATGTGGGATTTTTTTCTTCTCTTTCTATAAACATGTGTATCTACTTATAGGTCTAGAAATTAAGTTGTAATTTTAAAATTATAAAGAATAATTTTAATAAAAGATAATTAACGTAAATTAAAGAGTATTTTATGGTAAATTATCTAATATATGTATATATAAGTGTGTGTGTGCCTGTCCAAAAACCTAAATTTCGGCTATAAGAATCAACCGCTTATAAGAATCTAAAACAGTAATAACAAACGTGATTCTTATAAGCGGAAATCACTGTATTTGCAGCTCGAAATTATTTCGTTTCAAGATAACCATATTTAAGGGGAGTGGTCACTTTTACGTACCTTTAAAAGTATCATTTTTAGACCTATGTTCGATTGTATGTACTACTCATGATTTAGGCTTGATTTATATGAAATTTTTTGAGTAACTGCCTATAATATTGTTTATTATAGATGCAATTTTTAAAGGTAATTCATAAAAATGACTTTTTATGCATAAAAAGTGAATTTTTTTTTTTTAATCGAGCATTTTGGAGTCAACTACTGTGCGCATTCTGTCAAAATAAATTATTAAGGTACATTAATAATTTTTTACTATATGTGATTACTAAACTTCAGGCAACAATATCCAGCAACATTATTCTAAAATATATTAAAATATTTTAGTACGTGCTATTTTTAATTAGAAATTTTAAAAATGACTGAGTAAAAGCTTATAAAAAATTCTCTAAAAAATTAAAATATATTAAGGTTAAAAAATTTTGGTGGATTTTGTTGTCTAAAGTGTTGTAATCACATATAGTAAGCAATTATTAATGTAACTTAATAATTTATTTTGATAGAATGCGCACAGTAGTTGACTGCAAAATGCTCGATTTAAAAAATTATTCACATTTTATTCATAAAAAATCATTTTATTTTTTTATTAATTACCTTGAAATATTGCATATATAATAAACAGTATTATAGGCAGTTACTCAAAAAATTTCTTGTAAATCAAGCAAAAATCATGAGTAGTACATACAATCCAGCATAGGTCTAGAAATGATACTTTTAAAGGTACATAAAAGTGACCACTCCCCTTAAGTAATATTTTAATAATTTACAAATTCTCCAGCAAAAAGGATTTTAGTTTTATCCGTCCGATATTTATGAATGGATAACGGATAAACTCTTATCAGTCATTTTTACATACTGCAGTCTATATTGTGTCTAAAGTTCCCTCGCAAATAAGTTGATGTTATTCGTCATGTTATAAGAGGACTGTTATCAGACATTTTCACATACTACCGTCTAAAGTTGTTTATCTGTCGTGAAATATGATTTAAAAAAAAACACTATGTGTATATACAGTTTAAATGGATATTTTTTGAAATTGTCTTGCAAAATAAATCGTCATGATGGATAAATAAAACAAAACATGACATTTATCATAAAAATAATCTATATTGTGTGTAAGTTCCCTCGCAAAACAATTGAAGTTATTCGTTATGTTATCAGACGACAGTTATCAAACATTTTTACATACTGCCGTCTAAAGTTGTTGATCAGGCATGAAATATGATTCACAGAAACGCACTATGTGTATTTACAGTTTGAAAGGGTATTGTTTGAAAATTGCCTTGTAAAAAAAATCGTCATGATGAATAAATAAAAGAAAACATGACATTTATCAGAAAAATAATCTTTATCGTGTGTAAGTCCCCTCGCAAAACAATTGAAGTTATTCGTTATGTTATCAGACGACTGTTATCAAACATTTTTACATACTGCCGTCAAAAGTTGTTGATCAGGCATGAAATATGATTCACAGAAACGCACTATCTGTATTTATAGTTTGAAAGGGTATTATTTGAAAATTGCCTTGCAAAATAAATCGTCATGATGAATATATAAAAGAAAACATGACATTTATCAGAAAAATATCTATATTGTGTTTAAAGTTTCCTCGCAAAACAACTGAAGTTATTCGTCATGTTATCAGACAACTGTTATCAGACATTTTCGCATACTGCCATCTCAAGTTGTTTATCTGGAAGGAAATATGATTCACAGAAATGTACTATGTGTATTTACAGTTTGAAAGGGTATTGTTTGAAAACTGTCTTGCAAAATAAATCGCCATGATGAATAAATAAAAGAAAACATCACATTTATCAGAAATGCAAAATAAATCGTCATCTATATTAATAAAGCAATTGTGTTGTCTGTCTGTCAGTCACACCTCCGGTTGTACCAGCTCAATTTCGGCCATATTTGAAAATGTCAAAATCAATGTATTTTTTTTTCATGAAAGTACATAAATGTTACATATTTGGAAAGAGCTTTAAAAACTGATACCTTTTTCTGCGCACACTTAATCTGTTACTTTAATAGTTTTAGAGATATTTCAATTCTAAATGCATACCCCACTGAGCAAAACGTAAACACAGCGTGATTCTCACTAAAAAAATTAATCACTGAGGAATGAAAAATATATCCATGAGGTAACGTCAAACTTCAAAAGAGATAAAGTTTGACGTCACCGCATGGGTATATTTTTTCATTTATCTCTTGATATATTATGCACACGTGCGGGACACTGGAATTTACGTTTATGTATAATGTAAAATGGCAACTGCTACGGCAATTTTATTTTGCTTTCGCAGATTGTTGGCCAATAAATTGACAAAAATCATTAAAATATTAATTAAAAAAAAACTAATTGAGCCTTAATTTCGTTTTTGCTGCGTTGCCTTTCTCGGGTCTGTAACGGCATAAAATGTAAATAATTGATTTAGAATTGACTCTCAAATATTTTTATAATTTTTAAATGTTACTTTTGTAATTATTGTTAAAATAATTGTGTGGCAACAGTTATATACATAGTTTCTCTTTAGAATGCAGTTGAGTTGAAAAATAAAATGGTTTGGTGTTGATAAGTTGTATTATTAGTTTTTCTTTAGTTAAATACAATTAAATTAGTAAGTTCTTCTTACGTTGTCTCAACTAGGAGGCAACAGGTCCTAAACATTAACAGATACGAATTTGGCCACGGTCGGTGAAACAGTCTAGGATTCTATAGCGGACAAACAAACAGACGAGCTCTTTTATATACATAGATGTAAAACAGTTCCGAGACTAACTTACAGATAACGCAGAGACCAAACCGCTGGACATAAAGCGCTGAACGTACTTTAATTTGAAAACAATCAACACGAAATCGGCGGCCATCTTAAACTCGAAAGCGAAGTACATTCTCACCGATTCAAGTTTGATGGAAAGTTTTACCCGCTAAGTGAGAAATACGAAGTGAGTTTAGCTCCCGAGAAATGGCCTGAGACTACCGATTTTCTTCTAGCTTGTAAGAACGCTCTCATCATGACGTCATTTCTGACGTTTCTCGATAGCGAATTTTTTTCAAAAGGCCTGAGACTAGGCCCGTAGGCCCGTATATCCTTTCTTGAGAGGTTGTTGAATCATTAAACGTGAACATGTGACATACGATTATATTTGTTCTCATTTCATAGTTCTATATCTATCTTCAGTTTTGTTTATACGTGGTTTTCAGTTTTGATTTTAGATATATAGAATCATGTTTGAACTGTCCAAACAACAAATAATTCTTTAATTTTTCTTTTCATTTTACCGATTTTTTTTCCAAAACTGTTCATATTTCATGTATTTCTTTCATTGCTGATTAGTTTAGTTTTTGGTTTTAGATAAATATTCTACTAAGATATTTTTGTATGAAGTTCACCCTTTCTTTATTTTGTTGATTACACGCTGAAATATTTAAAAAGTGCATATTCACATTTTCTTTATATAAATATTTATATTTAGGAAATTTTGGTGTTTATTGAGAGGTTTATTTGTTTTTCCACAATACCATATGCTCCGGAAGCCTGTTTAATATTTCAATTGTGCTTATCTTTTGACTAAACCGAATACAGAATATCTCGCAACATAGACATGTGCAATTCTGCCTAATATATAAACTCATATAATCTCAATGTACAATGCATTATTATGTCACCAATAAGACGAATTTCAGGAAATTTGAATTTTTGTATTGCAGAAATATAGGTAAAAGTACCCAGCCGATTAATTTCACATGAAAATTTATCTTTTTCTAATGCAGGTAAGCTCATATCATACCTGGTGGTGGTGGTGGGTGTTAATACGAATAATATTTTTTTCTTTTAGAGGTTTTTTTCGGGGGGACTGCAAATTAATAGTGCCTCTTATGAAAATTCTCCCTCTCAATCAATCAATTCAAAGCCGTTTGTCTGGTGGACGGATGGCCCGAGCATAGCCGGGTGAAGCCCGATAGTAAAGAATAAATAAAAGTAAACATGACATTTATCAGAAAAAATATCTATATTGTGTCTAAAATTTCCTCGCAAAACAACTGAAGTTATTCGTCATGTTATCAGACGACCGCTATCAGACATTTTCGCATACTGCCGTCTGAATCTGTTTATGTGGCTTGAAATATGATTCACAGAAACGCACAGTTACATACAGTTTGAATGGGTATTGTTTTCAAATTGCCTTGCAAAAGAAATCGTTGTGATCAATAAATAAACAAGTGACATTTATCAGAAAATTTTACTCACTATATTTTAACGTTGTTTTTCTGATGTGTGTGAATAAATAAGAGATAGTAGGAAATAGTATTAAATAATTGAAATGTTTCAGAACTCTAGAGGCATGGCTAACCGTAGAATATCTGTTTAAAATGCTGTCGAAACATTATGAAACGACTGCTCATAAACCAAAGCACCTTATATCTTGATACTGAATTTCGTAAATGAAGAGTTGACTAGCATTTTGGAAAATAAAATTCAAAACAAACTTTCGCCGTTAGAAAGTACTTTATTTAACGATAAACATTTTAAAGAAATGTTTCTGTCATTTGGAAGTTCTCGAGCAAAAGAATTATACCATGAATAAATGACCGTCGTCTTTTAACAGGCATTTTTATATGCTGCATGCAATCTAAAGTTGTTTGGCTTGCGTGAAATATGATTCGAAGAAACGAAGTGTTTAGTTTTTGAAAGGGTATTATTTGAAGAGAAAAAGTTCTCAAAGAGCATATTAGAGGGTTGAATTATTTGGAGGTTGCATCGCAATAATAAACAGTCTTGATGAGTAAATAAAAGAAAACATGACAGTATGCAGAAAATTTGATTCGTTATATTCTACTGCTGTTTTTCTAATGTGTGTTCGTGATTAGGAGAAAATAGGTATTGAGATTACATCTATGGAAATGTTTCCGCAATTCTAGAGGCATTACAATAGCGTCTGTTTAAAATGGTATCCAAAATTTACGAAAGAACTGCTCGGAAACCACAGCCTATTATATCTTGCTACAAAATTTCGTAACTGCGTTGTAGACTTGAATTTTAGACAATCATCTTGAAAACAACTATTTGTTGTTCAAAATTATTTCATTTGAAGATGAGCAGTTTAAGAAACTTTTTAGTGATTTGGAAGTTCACGGGCAAAATAAATTTACGATGGATAAAATACGATCGACTGTTAGCAGCCATTTTTACATACTACATTCAATAAAAAGTTGATTGGCTTTCGTAAAATACGATTCCCAGAAACAAAGTATATACTTTCTGAAAGGGTATTACTTTTAGAGAAAAAGTTCTCAAACAGCATGTTAGAAGGTTTAATTACACTGATCGGCAAATTTTCAACTTTTTTCTGTTGTTTTGAAATGAATATGTGTAGCTGAATGGATTTTGTGTGCAGATTCCGGAAATGACCTTCAAAATTTCGTATCACGTCAGGTTTTGTCAAAAATGATGGAAATGTGAAAATTTAAAAAAAAAGTTATTTTTTAATGAAATTGTTCTATGGCAAAGTTTGTAACGTGGGAAAATGTTCTATGGAGGGACAGAATGATTGTTTAAGGAACAGATAAACATCAATACATATTCAAAAGCAAACACACCTAACATTGAGCACTAGGCTACCCTTCAAACTTCTTTTTTTTTTGCATTGTCTTCGGTGTGCGTCCGTACAGTCTCTCTTCAACATCCAACAATAGTCGGCCATCAAAATTACAGTCTACTTTCCTTGGTATCTCTTTTCCATCACTTTAATATCCTGATGGAAGCGCTCGCCATGTTCTTCCGAAAAATCACCAAGATTGTTAGGAAAGTAATTGAGATGAGCATGAAGAAAGTGAACTTTGACGCTCATTTTGCAACCAAGCAGTTTATAAGATTCCAGCAGCTCCTCAACTAAAGTAGCCTTCGTGTTCCCCAAAAAGTTGTGCACCACAATTCTGATTGCAGTCCATGCTCGCAATTTTCACTCACACATGGTTTTCTTGAATTTGTTGTCTTCGATTCATTTCCGTATTTCAGAGCCTACAAAAATGCCAGCTTCAATTTTTTCAGTCGTGATTCATGCAAACTTATCACACAGATACTGAAAGCATTTACTGTCCCTGCTTAAATCTGTCACGAATTGCTTCATTAAGCCAAGTTTGATGTGTAAAGGTGGCAACAGTATTTTCGAGGGATCAGCCAACCAGTGGAATTGAAACAATATTTTTTTTCGCCAGGTGTGAATGTACTTCTGACTGGCCATTGCTGCCAAACTCAATGTTCCGTCCTTTCTCTGGAGTCCCATTCACACAAAAAGCAAGAAAATTTTGTGTAGTCTCCTTGTTGGCCGAGCAATATTCCAATCACCTTGAAATCCCCGCACAAAGACCATTTATGAAATTCGTACTGCACACTTTCCAGCAGTAATTTAAGGTTCTCGTATATCTCTTTCAAAGTCACAGAATGTGCTACTGGAATGGATTGATTGATGTTAGTATTGTGTAATAAAACACCTTTTAAACCGGATTTGCTGGCATCATAAACAACCTCCACTGTCCTGAATTGAAATTGATGTTGAAGTATTTCATAACTGCCGGAATGTCTCGGCAATATACCAAACCACCTTCCTCAGCAAAAAACGGAACCAATTCTGCTTCTCGATGTCTGTACCAAGAGAATCTCGTATTAGGGCACAGTAAATTCTTTTTATGAAGTCTTCTTGATCCTAAAAGCTCTGCTGCATCTTTAGGTAAATTCAGATCGCGAACCGAATTATTCAGCTCATGCTTCGTAAATGGCACTGGGGCTTCATCCTCCATGATGTCCGGTTTGTACATCTCCTCACTTGTAACATCGTCTGAATCGGTGTCTGTTGGTGGCTTGATATTGGGCGGGAATGGCGCAGTAATGGATTCACTATGGGGCACTGGTCTTATGGCAGATGGGATATTGGGATACACAATGCTGGGCTTACTGGTTCTGGTATGGCGTGAGGAATGAGTCATACTGTCGTGCGAAGATAAATTCTCTCATGTTTCGCCTTTGAGAGTGGCGCAAATCAGAACATTATGCAGATAAAACAGTTGCATTTATACTATCAGTTAGGTATTGATGTTTATCTATACCTTAAACAATCATTCCGCAACTCCAGAGAACATTTTCACTTGTTACGAACGTTGCCCTATGACGATGTCATTACAAAATACAGGTTTTTTTATTTTCACATTTCCGTCATTTGGGAAAAACGTGACGTGATACGGAATTTTGAATGTCATTTTTGGAATCCATTTTTGGAAAAATCCATTTAGATACACTTATTCATTTCAAAACAACAAAACCTTATATATTAGTGTTATTTACTAGTTTCCTATCCAAATAAATCACTTGATGAATAAATAAACGAAAACATCAAATATATTTGTCGAATTTAACAGTTGATTTTATAATGTGTGTGCATGATTAGGAGAAAGTAGCGAATGAGGGAAATGTACTGGAATGTTTTCACAATTCTAGAGGCAATGCAATAGCACACAAGGTCTGTTTAAAATTCTATCCAAACATTATGAAAGAACTTCTCATTGGAAGCATTTTATATTTTAAGAGATGAAAACCCGTACATCGCTACGGAGTACATTCAAATTAAATGCAACGGTAAATGTATGCATTAATGCCCAAAAAATATATATATTTATAAAATAATCGTAACGGATATTTTTATAGACAAAATAATGCAGAAGAAAATATTCATATTAAATCTAATAGAACATACTAAATAATATAGTACAGTTAATATAGTACAGTTTGAGGAACATTTCTTTTGCTGTATTTTAATATTTCTTGGATAATGTCCAATCATCTGCCGCATTAGTAAGAAAAAAATATATTATTTTTTTCTATTTAGTGTTATGCACATGACGCAAAATTAGTTTAAAGTATAACAGAAAGAAAAGAAACCACGTAATCAGCATTTAATAAATTAAATTCTAAAAAATTAGTCTTTAAAAATTCACAAAAATCAGAAAATGGGGAAAATGATTCGAAAAAGATTCCATTTTAAAAGAATTTTTATGATCTTTCACTTGATATAAATTATATAAACCTCAGATTATTATTTTAAATGTAAACTTCAAAAAAGTTACAAGAACAGATTAAAAATTTAATTTTAAAAAATCTAAAATGAATTTTTCTAAAATCATTCTCAGTGCACCCCTACACTATAAGAAGAATCGCCATGCAAAATTGCAGCCCTTAAGGTCCAGCGGTTTGGTCTGTGCGCTATCTGTTAGTCAATTACGGAACTGTTTTATGTATATACTAGCTGAATACCCGTACTTCGCTACAGAGTACATTCCAATTAAATACAACGTTCAATGTATGCAATTAATACCAAATATATATATATATATATATATATATATATATATATATATATATATATATATATATATATATATATATATATATATATATATATATATATATATATATAATAAATACTACGATCAATGTATGCAATTAATATAAAAAAACGAAATATATATATTTATAAAACAATCGTAACGGATATTTTTATAGACAAAATAATGAAGAAAATATTCAAATTAAATCTAATAGAACATACTAAAGAATATAATACAGTTAATATAGTACAGTTTGAGGAACATTTCTTTTACTGTATTTTAATATTTTCATGGAGAATATCCAATCGTCTGACGCATTAGCAAGAAATTTTTATTTTGTCTATTTTGTTGTTATGCACGTGACGCAAAATTACACAAAAAGAAAAGAAACCACGTGATCAGCATTTAACAAATTAAATTCTAAAAATTAATATTTAAAAATTCACCAAAAATCAGAACTTGGAGGTAAAGATTCGAAAAAGATTTCATTTTAAAGGAATTTTTATGATCTTTCTCGTGATATAAATTTTATAACCCTCGGATTATTATTTTAAATACAAACTTTAAAGAATGTTACAAAAACAGCTTAAAAATTTAATTTTAAAAAATCTAAGAAGAATTTTTCATAAATCTCTCTTAGTGCACCCCTACACTATAAGAAGAATCGCCATGCAAAATTTCAGCCCTTTACGTCCAGCGGTTTGGTCTGTGCGTTATATGTCAGTCAGTCAGTCGGTCAGTCAATCGGTCAGTCAGTAGGTCTGTCAATCAGCCAGTCAGGCAGTGGGTCAGTCAATCAGTCAATCAGTTAGTTTTATTCAGTCAGTCAGTCAACGGAACTGTTTTATATATATAGACAGATTACCGTATTTCGTAACTGCGTAGAAAGTTTGCATTTTAGAAGACTATCTTTAAAACAAATATTCACCAATCGAAAGATTTCCATTTGAAGACAACCATCTTTATATAATATTTCAGTCATTTGGACGTTCTCGAGCAAAATAATCATACCATGAATAAATATCGGCCAACTGTTATCAGGCATTTTTACATACTGCATAAAATCTAATGTCGTTTGGCTTGCGTGGAATATGATTCACAGAAACGAAGTACTTTCTGAAAGAGTATTATTTGAAGAGAAATAGTTCTCAAATAGAATATTAGAGGATTGAATTATTTAAAAGTTTCCTCGCAAAAATAAATCGTCATGATGAATAAATTTTTAAAAAAAAACAGGACAATATTCAAAATATTTTACTCGCTGTATTCTAATGCTGTTTTTTCTAAAGCATTAGAATGTGTGCGGGATTAAGAGACTGTAGTAAAATGATAAAAATTGTTTGAAAATGTTTAAAATATAAGTGGCCTCGAGAATGAGTAGAACGTCTGTTTAAATTGCTATCCAAACATTATGAAACAACTGCTCGTTCATTCGATCTAACACCTAGTTACTAGATTTCCTAACGGAGTAGTAGAACTGAATTTTAAAAATTTAACTTCAAAATTCAAGGAGGAAAGGTTAGGGCCTTACTATACAGAGCCACTCGAGTGGCGAACGCGCGCCACAGCTTCGGACGCTCAGACAAGCCACTCGAAGCGATACATGCAATCGTACGGAGTTTATTATACTGAGCCACCGCTGTGGCTACAGGTCGCGACTGTCGCCTGGGCGGGCCACTCCAGTCGCCTACCATCGCTTCTTGTGGCTCGCCTGCGCGACTGTGTCTTTGGTAGCGGACCATTGTTTGCTATGGAGCTTATTATACAGAGCCACAGCACAGTGCTACACTAGCCTTCTTCCCGTTACTAGCCTTGGCAAGACTATTGACTCGGTCAACCCTTTGACGTTGTTTGAGCTAGTTGTAGGCTAAAATTCTGGTTCCAAAATGGCGAAATATAATAATATTCCTCTGTGGATTATCCTGGATATCAGTGGATAATTAGACAATTTTACTGCTGTTTTAAGGGTGGTCTAGGACATAGAATTCTTCAAATTTTCGAAAATAATTTTGTTTCATTAAAAAATTTTGTGTTCTTTTCTGCTTAAAATGACATTCAAATCATGTTTCTATCTTAATTAGAACAGGAGATATTCATTTTATTTTTGCAATATTCTAATAGTAGCCAATCTATGTTTAAACCTGTAAATGCGTTTTTCTGCATCAAGGGTTTTTCCACCTTTTCTCGTCTTTGTATTGTTATAAGTCAAGAACCGTTAAAGATAAATGGTTTAAAATTGAAAAATGTCTTTTTCAATTATTTTACTTTAATTTTGATTTAGCAAATTTGAAAAAAATATTTACTTTTGAAAATATGATTTTTAAAATCAAGTTACATCAATTTTTTTAAAAATTTTTAATCTAAATTTTTTATTTTTTTTAAATTAATATTTTTAAAAATGCTGAATCAAAATTAAACCTTTTATATTTGTGTTTAATTAAATGAAAAAAAAGATTTTAAATCATCCCACTTCTTAAAAATTTCAAATTTTTTTTAAAACTTTATGAGAAGTTTTATGATGTGATTTTGTTTACAAATTATATGGTTAACCATCACAAAAAATTCAAAATTTTTACTCAATAAATATTATTATTTTTTATGTGGGTTTACAACGAATACCTCTTTATTCGAGAGGAATGTAGAACGTTTGACCTCCAGAAAACCTCCGGAAGTACCTAAAAAACAACTTGTCTGCTCTTAAATCATCCTACAGTGTATGAAAACCACCTTTTGAGGGCTTTCCTAATAATAAGGGATGCACTCCTAAAGTCCTTTTCTGTCTGCGTTTCCCTTTTTTCAATAAGAGAAGCAAGCACAAATCTTCTTCTTCACTTGGCGAAGACATCTTTGATATTAAAAAAGGAATGAAATCATGGCAAAGCACACGAAAGCTAGGCCGAGCCACTGCTATGGCTTGTATGAGCCGCAGCTGTGGCCAGCCCGTGCATCTGTTCTGTGGCTCACCTTCGCCACTCGAGTGGCTCTGTATACGGCCCTTATTTCCCAGAGACTTTTTTAAAGGAGTAGTCATTCAGTTCTCGGGAAAATGTATGTAAATTAATAACAGATGACTAGAAAGAGGGATTTTAACTCGCAGATACATTATTTTGTCAGACAAATTTTTCTCGGCATATTTTCTAAGCACAGAAAATTTTGACGTGTTTTAAATACTAGAAATTTAATAAAGCGAATGTCAGTTGTTTAAAGGGTATGCTAGATAAAATTTTATTTTCTTTATTTATATATATATATATTTTGTCATGATTTAGTTTTACATTCTTTAAATTCTTCACTTAAATTTCTTTTTGTCTAAAAAAAGGTCACTATTCATCTAAAACAATAGTCTAAGCCAGTGAAACTTTACTTAAACAAATTTCGTATTCAAAATTTTAAAAACTCACAGTTTTTATATATCTACTTAACAAATGGCTCTATCCATTCTAAACAATTTATCTTTAATCATTAAATTCTTCTTACAAAACAAATTTTGAATTCCTTGAACAGGAAAACAAATATCACTTTTCAGACTCATTTTATTTTGAAAAATATTTTTAGATTTTTCTCTTCGTCAAACAAAGATGACGAGTACAGTAAAACTTCGTTTATCCGGCCCTCGTTTATCCGGATCTCCGGATCAGATTTGTAGACTTTTTTTATTTAATTTTCATATCAGATAATAATTTTTAACTGTGATAGCAAGAACGTAACTATAAGTACGCCAAATATTCGCTTTTCAGCTCGATTCAATGTACAGTTCCTGCGTAGATTGTACAATAAATTATGGTACTAAAATGCTTTTTTTTGGGATTTGTTGAATTTGTTGCTTTTGTTGAATTTTGTTACAAAACATAGTTTTTTATCGTAATAATTGGTATGTCTGCGTAGTTAATGATTTTTTTTGCTTATTACCCATATTACCCGGATTATCCAGATTTTCGATTATCCGAATTGCCTATGGTCCCAGTTAGTCCGGATAAACGAGGTTTTACTGTATTTAAAGCTGGCGAGACAAAGTAACGATGTACGTTGGAAAGGCGATAAATTAATTTATCTACGTAATTTATATGGATTTTATTTCTAATATTTTCCAAAATAATATTTGCTTTAGAGAAAACATAATCAAAATTTTTACTATTAATTGAATATCTTGAGGTCGGTTAAATAAAAATAGAATGAAGGAACTCTCTGTAAAATTTCACACAGGTACTCTACAAAGAATATTATATACAACGTTTGAAAATGTCAAAGTTTGAAAAATGCATTTCCGACATAAATAGACTTCCTATATAGATATAGATCAGCTATTCCCAACGGGGTTCAGGTGAACCCCTTGGGGGTCGATGGAAGTTTGAAAAGGGTCTATAGTATTTCAGGGGTCTATTGGGGGTCGATGGTAAATTTTTGTTTTAAAATTTAATTTATTTTTTTAGGAATGTAATTATTAGATAATAATATCCGTATTAATATATGTATAAATACAGATTTGCATAGAGAGGAGTGATCCACGCATCTAAAGTTGGATGTCAGGAAGCTTTTGTATACTTGTCGAATGCCGCCGTCGGTTTTTATTTGTGTACCAACACTATGTAGAACTGGGGAAATCCTCCGGACCTTAGGGTGCTATGTACTAAGAAAAAAAATCGTATTTCCCTTTTGCTCTTCTTGCAGACTCTTGTGGTGGGAGGAGTCCAGTTGACAGTTCGAGAATTCCAACCCTCCTTAGGATTGACATTTCGAGGGATTGTAATGGCTCTCTCTCTATAGGGGGGTTAAGCGCTGCCATCAAATTTTTTATTTAAAATATATTTGTGTCAACTATTTACAGGTACATAAAAGCTGATAATCAAATAAAATTGGTATTGTCAGATAGCCAGAACTTTTCTGCAAAGTGCTACAGGATTCATTTTATAAATTTCGTCCACTGAAGAAATTTATGAGCGTTTAAAACACACTGTAACAGATTTTTCCCCGAATAATTTTAATTTTAAAATATTAATTTCTTTTTTTAAAAAAACGAAAAATGTACACAAATGTAAAATTTCTTTCTCTATGACGGAGTACAATTTTAAAAAAAAATCTTTGAATCCAAGTCGGCAATCCGTGAACAAATTTTCTACATAGGTTAACATTGAGGAGAGCTAATCCAATGGGGTTAGTACATAGCAGCCTTAAGGGGGGAGATCACTTTAAAACTTTCAAAAAACTCAATGTTTTTATTATGATTTCATTTTAAAGAATGAAATGTAAGGAATCTTTAAAAAAAATAAAGGCGATACTACAATTAGAACCGTTTTTATGGCCAAAGTACTAATTGGCCAAAGTAGTATGGCCAAAGCCCGTTTTAAGGCTAATAGTAAAGTAATTATGTTATATGCTGTATATTACAGAGAAAAATGTGAGGGGATCGATGAAAAAAATCATTCTTTTAAAAGGGGTTGATGTAGGAAAAAGTTTGGGAATCCCTGATATAGAGCATAGTACGCATAGAGAGTGCAGCGTATCTGGAAATCTACCATCCTAGCTACAAGCGGTTAGTACTACTTAGTTCTGAAAGCTCTATAATTTTATTTAATCCGAGGAAATAAAGCTGTCTCTTTTGGGATAATTTTGGGTCGCAGACTTCTTAAACAAGTGGGCGAAAAGTAAATCACACCTACTTTTGTGATAGCTCTTGCCTGCAATACTTACAGGAGGTTTGAATTAATTCGAGCATATATTAAATGACCTACAACATTGCGATGGGCGAATATCCCTCCTTAAAGCTTTACTGCATTAATTTATTTTGCACAAAAATATGAATTTGCTTCCATAATTCCCTTCAAAAACAAAGGGGATACTTTAATTTGTCAATGGTTTCTTAAGGCTGCTATGTTGTAAGAAAAAAATCGTATTTTCCTTTTCCTCTTCTTGCAGACTCTTGTGGTGGGAGGAGTCCCGTTGACAGTTTGAGAATTCCACCCCCCTTAGGATTGACATTTTGAACGATTGTAATGGCTCTCTCTCTATAGGAGGGTGTTAAGAGCTGCCACCAAATTTTTTATTTAAAATATATTTATGTCAACTATTTACAGGTACATAAATGCTGATAATCAAATAAAATTGATATTGTCAGATAGCCTGAACTTTTCTGCAAAGCGCTACAGGATTCATTTTATAAATTTCGTCCACCGAAGGAATTTCTGAGCGTTTAAAACACACTATACCATATTTTTCCCCGAATAATTTAAATCTTAAAATATTAATTGCATTTTTTTAAAAAAACGAAAAATGTACACAAATGTAAAAGTTCTTTCTCTATGACGGAGTACAATTTTTTTTAAAAATTTTGAATTCAATCTTTGAATCCGTGGACAAATTTTCTCCATAGGTTAACATTGAGGTGAGCGAATCCAATGGGGTTAGTACATAGCTGCCTTAAAACCCAGTTACGTTTTGTAGAGGCAGCACAGAAGACGAGTGTTCTTGATATTCAAGAAAGACCACAACATCTTCCTTTTCCTCTAAATTTGTCCTGTCACTCCTGTGCAACATCCTTTAAACTTACTGCAACCTCCTTTAAAATATGTAACTGATCACATTCTTCTTAAACCTTTGGTACTGAAGACCATCCATTACAAGTATCCAGAAAACTAGAGGTTTCGTGTTTATACTGATGATTCAAAAGTGGAGGACTGAAAGTGCCGATGCAAGTATCTTCAGTTTTTACACTCCTGTAGGATGCTCTGCCTCTGCATTTGATGGAGAACTAGAAGCTATAAGCACAGTTTTGACCCAGTTGACTTGCCACTCAGTCATGTTCTAAAAATGTGGGATACTTTCCGATTGTAGAGCAGCCATTGAAGCCATTGGCTATATGAAATGCTACAAAACCGGTGAAATTCTCGAGTGTCAGTACCTTAATCATACACGGATAAATACCCTTATAGAATCGTATGCGACCGGCCTACAAGGGCACTGCATAACTGCGGCACCTTTCTTTGCCAATCCGTCCTCGAGTTCATTTCCTGGGATTCCGCAGTGTGTTGGAATCCACTGTAAAACAAGTTTGATGTTTTTTGATGACAGTGTTTGATGTTTTGTGATGAGTTTGATGTTTTGTGATGTGTGTATGTCATACACTGTCATCACAAAACATCAAACTTGTTTTACAGTGAATTCCAGCACACTGCGGAATCCCAGGAAATGAACTCGAGGACGGATTGGTAAAGAAAGGTGCTGCAGTTATGCAGTGCCCGTGTAGGCCGGTCGCATACAATTCTATAAGGGTATTTATCCGGTAGAAATCGAAGGACCTGTTTTATCAAGAAATAATAGATAGAAATTCTACTAAGTTATGGGTTGTTGATAGTGCATTCATTCCATATTTTCCAAAGAAGAATTCAGTGGCCATGATCCGGCTTTTAACTGGTCATGACTGCTTAACTAAACTTCTAAGCCGCTTAAAAATTCTACCTTATCCGTCCAACACTATTTGTTATAAACCACAAGTTATGGACATTTTATACCTCCAGACCTGCGACGTACTGTTTGCTCTGGATCTCAGCAGTCGATATTGGGAGGTAAGAACACTGACCAAATAATAGGCCCTGTTTCCTTCTTCATTTTACTTTTTATCTTCTTACTGTTTGTTTTCGTGTTGTACCTTTTTTTGTTGTTTTTGTTTATTGCTTGCCATTGGGAATTAAAAAAATAAATAAAATAAAACAAGGTCCATTTAAACTGTCCTTAGATTACAGTGTTACTGTTATTTTTAAGTCTGTAGCTCTGATAACCTGTCATTTGACAGTACTTCAATTTTACATTTATTTTTGGAGAATGACCCATGAAGAGATGTTATCTATATATTTAAGTTGCTAAGCAGACATTTTGGGCAGTCCGTGAGAGAAAAATATTGCATCAGTTTACTTCATTTTGGTCTTAAACGAATGATTGTAATCTGTAGATTTGTGAAATTTGGTTTTGTAACCGCAATTTCTATTAGTTAGCGAAAATTTGCAATTAAAAATTGATTTCTGCGCAGGCTCATTGGCATGTTTAAATCTGGCTTTAAAAACGCAGTTTTTGCGCATGCTCAGTGACATGTTTTAATGATAAATACGTTTATTCCGAGGAGTCTCTCTACCATTCTTTCTCTGGCATTTTTGTTTTTATGATAATTATGTTTGTGAAATAAAGATTAAAGCTTATGGAAATTGTTTATTTCTCGCTGTTTAATTAGCGATAATTTACAATTAAAAAAATTGCTTTCTACGCATGCTCAGTGATAATTTTAAATCTGGCTTTAGATATTAACTAAGCACCGCTTAAACACATTAATTTCTTTCTGCGCATTATTATGATTTTCAACATTTGGCGACAATGTGTTTAGTAGGATTTGTGTATTAGTGCATTTATTTATTATCTAGCCGTCATGTTCTGATCGGTACTAACTAGCCATAATTAAATACAAACACTGAATTCCCACAGTGCCACATTTTGAAAAAAACCTGTCCTAAAAAAAGGATAATGGTACCTAATCGTAAATAGAAAAAGCTAAGGGCTGACAAAAGGTTTTACATTTTCTATTATTGATGCTTACCCTATATTTCCCTAAAAACACAGAGGAAACTTATATGGAATATGCAAAACTAAAACGCACAGCTTCTTCAAAGGGTAAAAATACTTTACAAAAGGCCTGTTTTATTTTCCTGAGTTAATCATATTGTAGTAGAGCCTTCAGATAAAATTAATTCAAACCTTTTTTTTCTACAATAAATTATTATCTTGGATCGTACAACAATTAAAAGCTGTATAGTTTATACTTAAACCCATGTACCCATCTGTCTTTTCAGTAGTAATTCTAAAAGTCCAACACGTAGGATTACATTTCCGTTATGGAGAAATGTAATACTTCCTTAAAAAATTACAGTCCAAGTCGTTAATCCTTGGACACATTTTCTCCATAGGTTAACACTGAGGTGAGCGAATTCAATAGGATTAGCACACAACAGCCTTAATGTACATTCCGACATTTATCTTATATCTTTGCTCTATTAATAATTAATTCCAACAATCTATCACTCACGCCTATAGCTAAAAAGAAATGACATCTTATCCAACTGCACAGTATTGTTTATAAACCAGTATAAAACAAACTGTTTCAGGAATTATATAAAGCGTTGCATTAATATTGCAAAGCATTCGCTACACATTATGATTGGAATAGTTGGTCGACCTCCAAGATTTCCTTAATTTTAGATGTCAGACAGGCTTGCATTATTTATAATACGTTGCGCACAACAAATCGTAGAGCTTTTAAAATACAGTAACTAAAACAGTGTATTTCGACGGTGATAACATTTACGTTTTACTATCTATGCGTGTTTTGTGGGACATATGTACTTGAAATTTATTTATGCAAGAATAAAAAATTCCCGTCATACCATCTTTAGAAGAATATATTAAAATTCCTGGCTAGATATCGAAAATAATTCTGTTCATTGTTCGTTTCTCCCCCTTTTAGCAAACTTTTTGCGAAAATTTTGATTAAGAGCAAAAACTCTGAAACGATTTTTTTATTTCTGAAGCAAAAAATACCTTGTTTTTTTATATTTATAGTTATTAAAAATTTTGTAAGCAAAATTTAGACAAATCCCGAAGACAAATTATTTAAAATCCTTATTTTGTTCAAAAGAGAAAAAAAAAACATGACTAACAATGTTTTCAGAGTTTTTGATTTTGAATGAAAAATTTTGATAATACTTTTCCTGAAGTAATAATTACCGGGAAAAAAATGTTTTTTTAACCATCACAGCTATGAAAATTTTTGCAAGTAAAAGTTTTATCAACTTTGAAATACAAATTGCATAATGAAATTTTTCTAATGTAAAAACTTGAAAAGAAAAAAACGTAGCGCAAATAGAACGACTGGTTCTGCAGATGTTTAAAAACACAAAATTGTTACAAACTTCGAATGTTAGTTCTTAATAAACAAAATTTCAAACTATCAGAAAATTTTTTTCATGTAACAACATTTTTTTATAAATTCCCAATCTGTGAAAGTTTATTATATGCAAATAGATAAAATTTGAAAACGCCGAGTTTCGAAAAAAATAACATTCTACTTTGTCAGGCGCAGGAGATTCAGGTTCTACTGTCCGTAGAACTGTTTAAGGGGACAGTGGACATTCAAACCTAACTTTTTTTGTTTTGAATGGATTTGCTTGAAATTTGAATATGGTATTAGTACCATAGATATGTAAAAGTGGTTAAAATTTAATGATGAAATATTACTAATTTTTTAATTACAAATTAATAATTATATCAATAATTGGCCTAATAAAATTGTCATTTTGCATATGATATGGCAATTTTTATTTAGAGGATACCTTATAGAACTAACAATGAAACTTATTGCTCATTTTAAGCATTCATTAAAAACATAAAGAGAAACAAATAATAATAGTAAAAACACCCTTTTTATTAGGCAAAATACCTATAAATCATCTTTTCAAGTACAAAATTTAGAAATTCTGAGCTACGAAGCATAATTTTTTTCAGTAAGATTTATTTTAAGTACTGTTAAGTATATAAAGCTTAAATGTCAAAGGAATACGATAATTAGAAATGCGCATGGGACTTCTTAATTAGGCCAATTATTGATTAAATCAGTAATTCATAATTCATAAATTATCATCATTTCATCATTAGATTTTAACCACTTTTACATATCTATGGTGATTCAAATTTCAAGCAAATCCATTCAAAACAAAAAAGTTAGGTTTGAAAGTCTACTGTCCCCTTAAAACTTTTTGCCATTCTTAATTATTATTGCCATTCTTAACTTTGAGTTGATGTATGTTTCTGATTTTTAATCGTATTTCATAGCGCATCCTCTTTTCAGGTATAGTTGGAGAAAGGTGGGTCAGTTTGAAATTTCTTTGCTGCTCGGTCGAAAATTCACATTTCAGTTGATAGCGAACGTATAGCAACGCAATAAGTAAAAAATGGCATCGTATAACGTCGGTTTTTTTTTTCAAGACTTGGAAAAAAAAATTACACAATTAATTACAAATAAGTTCACCGAATGGCAACAAAATGCAGCAACACACAATTTAAGATAATAATGCTGCATCAACAGTATTTATCAGATAAGATCAATATGGCATGCCTCTTGCCTGAACTAACTCTTGGGGCCTGTTCACATAGAATCCGTCAGAGTCAGCATTGCTCGTATTGAAATATATTTAACCAATTACAAACCTCCAAACGATTAGCAACGAAATTGTTAAGGCCTGTGATTGGTTTAAAATATGTCAATACGAGCAACTCGGACACTGACGGATTCTATGTGAACAGTCCCTTATTGTCTTTGCAGTTCCTTTTATGGCAGCCACCACTTAAATGTTGGTGCAGTGCCATCTAGTGGACATATTTGTGACTAATTACGTAAATTTCTTTATCAGGTCTTAAAAAAAATCGACTTTATATCGTGGGGTAACAGGTGAAACACACTAAGTAAAAAACCATGATTTTGAGAAAACGCTGGTCAAAGATTTTTTTTCTTTTAACCTTTTTGGTACTAACATTACTAAATCAAATTAAGTTATCTTCTTCTTCATCATCATCATCACTACAGCCTGTCACAGGCCTAGACTGTCTTCATGAACCTCCTCCATTTGACTCTATCTGGAGCAATAGATTGCCATCGGTTGACTCACAGATCCCGAAGATCTCTCTCAACAGAATCAACCCACCTGGTGGGAGGGGGCGCTTCCTCTTTTTCCTGTACCCTCAATTTTTGAAAAGGTCACCAATTTAGTTGGGTTTAAGTCATTGTATCTAAAAAAGGTATCCTAGCCATCTTATGCGGCTAACCTTTATAACTTTGACAATATCTGGTTCTTTATATCTACTGTAAATCTCATAATTATATCGTATTCTATAGACATCATTCTGCTTAAGGCTGCTATGTACTATTCCCTTTTCCTCTTCTTACAGACTCTTGTGGTGGGAGGAGTCCAGCTGACAGTTCGAGAATTCCAACCCCGTTAGGATTGACATTTTGAGGAATTGTAATGGCTCTCTCTCTATAGGGGGGGGGTTATGCGCTGCCCCCAAATTTTTATTTCAAATAAATTTTTGTCAACTATTTACAGGTACATAAATGCTGATAATCAAATAAAATTGGTATTGTCAGATAGCCTGAAATTTTCTGCAAAGCGCTACAGGATTCATTTTATAAATTTCGTCCACCGAAGGAATTTATGAGCATTTAAAACACACTATACCAGATTTTTCCCCGAATAATTTAAATTTAAAAATATTAATTGATTTTTTTTAAAACGAAAAATGTACACAAATGTAAAATTTCTTTCTCTATGACGGAGTACAATTTTTTTTAAAAAATCTTTGAATTCAAGTCGGCAATCTGAGGACAAATTTTCTCCATAGGCTAACATTGAGGTGAGCGAATCCAATGGGGTTAGTAAATAGCAGCCTTAACTGCTCCCAAGATCTTCCGGAGTATTTTTCTCTCAAAAATCAACAGCTTATCTTTTTCAGATTTATTTAATGGTCAGAACTCGCTGCCATACAGAGAAACTGGTCTAATTAAGGTTTTGTAACGGTTAATTTTTGCTTTCACATTAATAAATTTGAACTTGAATTGATTTCTCAACCCATAAAAACATCTGTTTGATATAAGTAATCTGCTATTTATTCAGTTTTTATTTCATTAGTATTACTGATAACAGTTCCAAGGTATTTAAACTGTTGCACTCACTCAAAAGTAAAATTATTTATTTTCAAAGGATAAGTTATAATTCTCTGCGTTACAGCCAAAAATGTAGTTTTATCCCGGTTAATAGTGAGACCCATTCTTCTGGCAGACTCCTCAAGGGAGGCGAAAGCATTGATTACCGCTTGTTTTGTTCTGCCTATGACATCAATATCGTCAGCAAAGGCTAATAATAGCATGGTGCTATTAAAAATAGTACCTCTGGTGTTTATATTAGAATCTCTAAGAGCTTTTTCAAGTGCTATATTGAACAATATACAAGCAAGAGAATATCCCTGTCTCAAACTTATACAGAGCAGAAGATCTCTGAGAGGTCTGAAATAATCTTTACTCTACATTTAACTTTTTTCAAGATCATCTTATTGAGGTTTATCAATTTTTTGGGGACGTCAAATTCCGTCATAGCTTCAAATAATCTATCTCTATTTATACTATCATAAGCAGCTTTGAAGTCAATAAAAAGATGGTATCTGTCTATTTTGCACTCTCTAGTTTCTCAAGAATCTAAGAAGTTTCTCAAGAAGTATTATTGAGAGTATCTGGTCTATGGTAGATGTCGTATTGCTCGTCCAAAGTTATTTTGTCGGGCGTGAATTAGTTGGGTAGTACATTAATTATTTATAAAGGGGTAGTTGGGTGCATTGTGTTTTAAAATTATTTGTTAATAACCCGAAGTTCAGGGCGTAATTAACAATGACGAACAAGTAAACTAAAGATATACTGAAAACAATTAAAACAGAGAGTTGATTTAAATTTTAAATTAAACTTAATTAATTTACAAATTTATACATTTGTACATTTTATCTTAAACACTTTCGTAACTAAAAACACTTATCCATACATAAACCAAAATCTCAACTAAAAATGTAGTTCTAAAAGATTACTCTTAACCCGCGAGAACTTGCATCGGGTATGACATACCCAATCCATTTTCATTCAATGTTTTTGTTATCTTCTTCTTATCGTATTAGGCCGAAATTTCATGTAGCTGTATTAAGGTCACATTCTTTCAGCGGGGTAAAACTTAAGTCTGCTCAAAAAATAGATTTTGAGAAAAATATTTCGAGGGGTATGTCATACCCGTGCGAGTCCTCGCGTCAGTCAGATCTTTCCTTTTTTTCTGTCAGTTTAGTGCATCATGGTGCGATTTTTGAATTACGACGAGGAAACAAAACAATTGCGACACCTTTTAGAGACTGTTTCTAGTGATAATGAAGCTTTATCCGAAGATAATGATGCCTCTGAGGAGGGAGAATACTGTAGCAATCACGATTCTTTCACTGAAATTGTGACAGAAACAGAAGATAAAGGTTCACTATCAACAGCCTATTTTTATATTGGTAAAGATAAAATTACAAAATGGCTGAAGAAAAAATACCGGCAAAATGTAAGGAAGCCTTCAAGGAACGTAATTAGCAAGCTTCCAGGTAATACACATTATTCAAGAGATGTCGCTTCTCCCGTAGATGCATGGAATGCTCTCTTCGATAGCAACATGCTAAATATGATGATGCCTCAAAAGAAAAACAACTTATTCAAGCCCTTCAATGGAACTGGAAATCAGTAATAGTGAACCGCCTTCAAAAAAACTCAAGACAAAATATAAACGGTGTTAAATTTGCCCAAGTAATAAGGACTGAAAACCAAAGTTTATGTGCCAAAAATGTGAAAAATGTCAATGTTGAACATCAGTATGTAGTTTGTAAAAATTGTCTATAAAAATTGTAAGTATTATTAAAATTCACTAAAAATCTTTAATTTATTATCTTATGTTATTTTGTTATGTAAGGTTTGCATATAAACATTATTAATTGATATTTAAATAGCAGAAACGAATTAGGGTATGAGATACCCGGCGCGAGTTCTCGTGTTCGAAATTGGGCGCGAGTTCTCGCGGGTTAAAAACAAGGCAAGGGAGCACAGAATAATTAACCAAAACATCTAATACCACTAAATTCTTCTATCAATTATTTCCACACCTATTCGTAAACCAAGCTCCAAAAACAAAATCAAAACCTCTACCAAAAGAACCAGACTGATCTAAACAAAATGAATTATATTGAACTCCCTCGATACGTTGTATTTCGTTGCACTTGTAGATTTACTTCTGACGTGGTCCAGGGAAGTCTTGCTTCTATGGCCGGGAGTTTGCTGCTGCCTTTAAATTACTTCGCGCACATACACACACCAATATTTCACTGCACAAACTATATTTGGGGCATTTAAAATATTTTCCCCACGTAGTAGTACACCAATCTAAATAGGCAACGGGGAACCTCCGTTTTCGTCCCGATACTCCAAAATCAAGAAAAAGTTCTCTCCCTGAGAGATCGTAGAATTGGCTATCTCCGGGAGAAGGGGAGAGAGAGAGGGCTAGAGAGCGGGAGCTCCTGCGAGAGGGGGTCCTGGAGAGGGTAGCTCTTGAGTTTTTTCAAACTCCTCAATTTATATTTTTTAAGCCCATTCTTCTTCCTTGGCTCCCCCTTCTAAAATCTTTTTGACCAATTCTGAAACATGCCATCACCTCATTCGCTTGTTTTACTCCACCATCATTTAAATTGCCACCCCTGCTCAACTAACGTACGCCCCCACGGGAAACAAGCTTGCAAAAACCTCCCACGACGCCCGTGGTTTTTCTTCACGCCGCTAGTAAATCCGAATACAAAGTCCATTGTCGTGTCATGTCAAATCCTGGCGACATCCTCTCTTAATCTTGTCTGGCGATCAACCCCCCAAGTTGACCGCCGCCGTAGGACTATTCAACACCTTACATCACACAGGACCGGTCCGTTCTTTAATTATCGTACCGCTTTCAGCCGTCGTTTCCAAATTTTTCAAATAAATGTAATGATGACAGCCTTCGATCGACTTAACCTTTTCATATTTTTATGACATTTTTACATATTCGAAGGCGCATCATTACAGTAGATTTTCCAAACTGAAAACCACACTGGTAATTGCCGATTTTTGCAGTATATTTTTGTAATTGTCATGATAATAGAACTGAAAAAATTTTAAAAGCAGTATTTAAAATTGTGATTCCCCTATAATTGCCACACTCAAGTTTGTCATCTCTTTTGAAGATTGGTCAAATCAGTCCCTCTTCCCAAAATTAAGTTATAGCACTGGCGTTTTTTTGCTAACTACGAACCAGTCTTGGCTCTCATATACTTATTTTCTATCATTATCCTCGGGATGGTTAGTGTGTTTCAGCCTATGCAAACTACTAGGCTAGAGTACTTTATGTGATTACAAGAAATCGAAAATAAAATGAAGTTAATAAAGATATCAATTAGTGGGTTTCACCAGCACAAACATGTCCTTTTTCTGGTCAAGAAAAGCTGAAAATGCAAAAATCGATAATTTTGACTTAGTGTGTGTCCCTTGTAACCCCACAATATGATGCCCTTGTGTATTTATTGCTTTATGACACGTTCATTATTCACTGAAATATGGATTTCTAAAATGTTTGCCCATTTTTGATTCACCTGTTATAAAACAAAAGTGAATTCCAAAACAAAAGTTTTGAAAAAATAGCACTTGCTGGATAATGTGGCTCGAAAAGGATAAAAAATGAAGAAAAATACTCGAGCAATAAAGTTTTTGAAAAATGAAAATTCCTTTTCCAGCACGGGGAATTTATTGTTCAAAATGATTAGGACTAAGTTATGTTTAATATTATTAAGACCAGTGGAGTCTTAGGCTCCGAGGATGTGCAAGGCGATTATGGCTTATATGTGTATGACCAAAGGATATTAAGATAAAGAACTGCGAAAACAAAGGCTAGGACCCAAAAAATAGAAAACTGTAAGGCTCTAGAGTAGCACTTCTTAAACATTTCTCATTCATGACCCCATTTTATCATCGAGTTTTTTTTTTTTTTACGACCCCAGGAAATAATGATATAAAGATAAATATATTCTCATAAAAAAATGTATTTCTTTGGTAAACAATATATATATGAAAAATAGCAGAATCGATACATGTTATAAGTATACATAATTTAATGAAAGAAAATCACTTTTTTATGAGACAGTTTTTTCTGTCATCGATATTTTTTCGCTACCCCAGGAAATAAGGATATAAAGATAAATATATTCTCATAAATAATTTCTTTCTTTGGTAAACACTATGCATTTGAAAAATTGTAGTCTTGATACATGTTATAAGTATACAAAATTTAATGAAAGAAAATCACGTTTTAATGAGACGGATGTGGTTTTTTTGTGGAGGGGGGGGGGGGCGCATAACAAATTAAACCTTTGTGCAATATTTGACATAATATCAGTTTTAAATTTTCGCGACCCCAAAATTTCGCTTTGCGACCCCATATTTAAGAAACGCTGCTCTAGAGTAAAGCTAGAAGTAAATTTCAAAAACAACAGCCAATATTTTGGCCGTATTCTTGAGGGTATACAATAGGGGTGGCCAAACTGCGGCTCTTTTTACTTTTTTTTGTCTTTTTATACAGCTGATGCTGAAATGAAGCTAAAAGAGATTGAGGACGATCAAACTCTGCAATTCCTCCACAAACCAAGGGCATATCCGCTAGACTTTTGGAAACTTGTGCAAGAATCCAAATACGCAAAATTAAAATGAGCAGCATGTCTAGTATCCTCTATTTTGGGTGCCACTTACAGCTGTAAATCCTTGTATTCTACTTTATGGGTGATGTCCGAGGTAGCCTAGTGGTAGCACTTTGGATCAGAACTGGGGGTTCTCGGTTTGAATTCCGGCGAACGCCATTCAATCCTTTTTTGTCTAGGCCGGATAGGGAGACGTTAAATCCGTAGAATGGAGAGTCCTTATTCGAGGTCAGAGAGAGTGGGAGAAGGTTCGATCTCACCATATGTTGCAACCTGGGACTGCTCATTCAAAATTAAGGTAGCACCAGGGAGTACTGTTGGTTCTCCTATACGGTGTTCATATTGAAAGCAACCAATGATTCCCACGGATTATATGCGAATGTCTACATGTCTCATGATGGAAAATAAACTCCCAATGTTAACACATGAACATTTAACTGATTCGCTACGAACTGCAATCACTCAATACTTGCCAGATTCAAAAGATTTGGCAAAACACCCAAAAGAAATATTATTATGAAAACTTTTAAAACTAGTCAAGAGTTTTGAAATGTTAATTATTCTAACAATAATTAGAGAATGATATATGTAATAAAAACATTAGAAAAAACAACCTATAAAATTTCTTTCGTATCAAATAGAACCTTATTTCTGATTTGGGATCTTCTGTGTCTGTAGACAATCCTAAACGACTCTGAACACTGTTTACCTTGACCACTCCTTGTATATAATCATAACATATCTTCAATATTCCGTACTTAGGGAGATTTTAAAATTTCATGATAATGACTTTTCCACCACCCAGTAATAACGTTGAACTTATAGACCTCTTATAAGATACTTTTTCAAACAGCGAGGCAATTTCTGTTTCATTTGATAAAACCTAAGCCTTATCCTGCATTATACGCGAATCCAATATTTATAATCTTTTATTTGCGTTTGGTTTTCTGTTCTTACCCACAATAACATTATATCGAGAGTTCATAGCCCAAAGCAAAGCATACCGAGGCATATTGTTTTATCAAACTCTTTCGAGAAAAAATAATCCCTTTTACCATTTCAAGGCAATATCTATCATAATTTTTCTTTCTCTGTGTACATTTGTATTGAACGAGATAGTGATGCCTATATAATAATAAATGTTTAAATTCATTTTATATACGTTTGGGAGATGGATTTGAATCTTGATTATTTTTATGAAGCTTATTAAATTAGTGAAGATTAGTTAATGCTGAAGTTCATGTATGGAAATGATTCAGTTAAATTTTGTTAAGGTTCGAAAAGAATTTTGTTTTTTATATAGCTTATGTTTCGGCATTTGAATTTCTCCAGAATTTTAAGTACAATTATCTCTAAGTTCGTTTAGATGTTTAGGAAATGGATTTAGATCTTGGTAATTTTTATGAAGCTTATTAATTACTTAGTGAAGAGTAGTTCATGTTGAAGGTTTTCTACGGAAATGATTCAGTTAATTTTTGTTACAGTTAAAAATGAGTCCTCTGATATTTTTACTTTTGTGTTTTCACATTTCAATTTTCCCAGTTTAAGGACAATTATTTTTCATAATTTTTCTTTCTCCGTATACATTTGTATTGAATTAGATAGTACTGCCTATATAAGCATAACTGTTTAAGTTCATTTAGATGTTTAAGAAGTGGATTTAGATCTTGGTAATTTTTATTGAGCTTATTATTAACTAACTGAAGAGTTGTTAATGTTGAAGGTTTTCTACGGAAATGATTCAGTTAATTTTCTTACAGTTAGAAATGAATTTTCTGATATTTTAACTTTCATGTTTTCACATTTAAATTTTCCCAGTGTTTAGTGTACAATTATCTTTCATCATTTTTCTTTCTATGTATACATTTGTATTGAACTAGACAGTGATGCCTATATAAGCATAAATATTTAAATTCATTTATATACCTTAAGAAAATGGATTTTGATTATGATTATTTTTATGAAGCTTATTAACTTGGTGAAAATTAGTTAATAGTGAATGTTTTCTACTGAAATTATTCAGTTGATTTTTAATTGCGGTTAAAAAGGACTCTTTTCTGATCTTTCAGCTTTTATGTTTTTACATTTAAATTTTTCCAACGTTTAAAGGACTATTGACTTGACCAAGAATGAGAATCTTTCCGTCAATAAGATCCGGAATGATTCAGTTAATTTTAGTCACGGTTAGGAAAAACTTCATTCTGATCTTTGGACGCTTATGTTTTCACAGTTTCCAGTTTTTAAAATACAATTTACTTGACCAAGAACGAGAAATTTTCCATCAATAAGATCCGGGATCTCACGCTTTGGGGACACATCTGTCGTACCATTTCACCACAAACCATGTCATGATCTTCAGTGATCATAATTCCTGCCCATTTATGCGTCGTTTGAAGTGGTGGTTCCTAAACTTTTATTGATCATGAACCACTTGTCAAACATGTTATGGATTTTTAAGAAGAACGGGGATTTTACTTGTACTCGAGACATTAGAAAATGGAAGAAATACAGGAACGAGAAAAAGTTGAATTCAATTTTATAAAATTACTAATGTCTTTCTGTTTTGAAACGGTGAAACCATGCTCTTTTTATCACTGCTGACTTTGTGGACCACTTCTTAATTTTTCCCGGACCACGTATGGTCCGCGAACCACCGGTTTATTTTCCAATTATTTAAAGGTATTGGCTTCTTGACTTCTTTTATCCATGGGGTTGCCAATTTTCTCTGAAAAATTAATGAAAAATTTTACTATTACATCAAATTTTTTAAAACTTTCCTCGGAAATTTCAAATAATTAAAACTCTGAAGATTGAGGGGAGGACTAAATTTTTTTCCTTCTAAATATAAGGTATGAACCCAGAAAAATTAAATTGCAAATTTCTAGCCTTATTTTAAACAATTACTTATTTTAACAACTGCCCCAATACGACATACTACAAACTGGTGACCATCGTCCGATAATAATATTCCCCTTTTTAAAACACATATTTTTTTACATTGGGGGGGGGCTGTAGGATTTGAAGGTCATCCAAAGGAAGATCTAGATTAAAAAAGGTTGAGAACCACTAATTTTTTTTTACATACGATATGTTTTGAATGATTCAGAAATCAAGAAAACTACACATCATTTTTAAATGTACAGTTTTAAAATTGCCTAAAGTTTAGTTTATCGTAAAAAATTCATAGTAATAATAATAATCAGTGAAAAGAAGAGACAAATTAAAATTTTCTTTGAGGGAAAAATCTAATGAGCTTTACTTAAATGGAGATTTTAAACTCGAAAATGAATTTTAAAAAAATTTAAAGAGGCTCTTATCATTTCGTTAATAAAACAAATATTTTAATCAATTCATTTCAGTCCATTACTATTTCTACCAGTGAAAATACAAAGATATATAAAAGAAACTAGGATATTCATTTACAGCTAATAAGTTTTAAATTTTAAATATTATAGCCTCTTCCTCCACTTTCCACAACATACTCCAAAACTGACGAGATTAAACTTTCTTCGAATCATTTTCCTTTTTTTTTCGAACATCACACGCCACTTTTTTTTATTTGGTTATTTTAATATTTAAAGGAGTATTCTTGAAATGATATGCAAGTGCGTTTGTAGGGGTGAATTTTTTTGTTTTTTGTTTTTTAATTGGAGAGATAAAAGAAGAAAAAAATGTGAAATGTTTACTCCTCTGTCAAAATGGCAGCGAAATGTTTCGTGGAAAAATAAATACTTTATATCTCTCTCCTGATTACTTTCATTTTGAAGTTCTTGCATTAAATATATCTTTCTCTTTTTTCTAAGGATTACGCCTAGGAATTCATCTTGAGATAAGACCTTATGTGTTAAAATCCTTTTTTTTTATTCGTGAAAGCGAAAGTGCTTTTTTGGCGAGTGATTTATTTTTCTGATCCTCTGAGGTTATAGAATGACATTTTAATTCTATTTTACTTGTGTTGTTAGCTTAAAACTCGTGAGCGGAGAAGTATTTCACTTTTCCAATGACTGTATCAAGTGGAATAAATTAAATAGGATTTATAGTGAACAGTATTTTTGGAAAATTTTAAAGCTATTAATTAGGTTCAAGCTATATAATATTAAGGCACTAGATATTTGTTCATAACCGAAACTTGAGTTGATACTAAAAGTTGATAGTCTTAGTTAAGGTAATCAATTAAACGTAAGTTTGGGTTCTCGGTATTTGCTCATAACTCTAACTTGAAATAATACCCAAACTTGATAGCTTGAGTTATCAGTATTTGCTCATAATTCAAACTTTGGTTAAATCTCAAGCTTGATAGCCTAGGTAAAGTGGTTCAATTAACTCAAACTTCAGTTAACGTACTCGATATTTCCTCATACTTCAAACGTGAGTTAATACTCGAACGTGAGAACCTGAGATAAAGTACTCAATTAAACGTGATTTAAGGTACTCATAATTTCCCCAGAATTCAAACTCAAGTCAATGCTTAAACTTGAATATTTTGTTTGTGTGTGTGTGTGACTTATTCCACTCGCTCTAGCCTTAGGCTAGACCAGGTCCAAGAGGCCAAAAGTTACTATGAAATCGTTAACAAGCAAAGGGTCTCTATAAATATCCTCCTTGGTAAGCCCCAGGCAGTTTAGAATATGGTCAGGAGAGGCTTCAGCAGTATTGCATTAAGAGCAAAAAGGGTAAGATTTTTGCTCCTGATTGTAAACAAGACACTTCAGGTGTCCACTAGCAAATCTGCTAATGGTGGTCTGCATCCTTCTGTTGCCCTTGACAGTAAGGGCACCACCAGGAGATTTTCGGTCGTACCAGTGGTGTGTCGGAGGGGTCTTCCATATATGCTGGTTAATAAGTTTTCTTCTTGAGTAAATTTCAAGATAAGTCAAAGTATCTCGTGACGAAATAGGAAGTGAGGCTCCATCCTTAGCAAGAACATCAGCAGTCTCGTTTCCAAAAAGTCCTATATGAGACGGCACCCATTTTAAATATACCTCTTGTTGTTTAGAAAGGTCTCTGGGGATCTCCAGTATCGAAAGTGAAGCTTTATCTCCGACTCTTGTACAGCTGCTCAAGTGCTGAATGGCACTGAGGTGGTCAGTTATCACGGTGATCTGACCACCGCAGATGAAAAATGGCGATGGTTGATGATGGTTTTCAAGAATGAAACCTCTCACGGTGATCCAAATATCACGGTGAGAGGTTTCATTTTCAATAGTTTTCAATCCCTATCCAATGGCAATAAGTTCAGATCTGAAAACTTGTGTTTTATACGTGTTTCATACGTGTTAATACACAAAAATCATGACGTGCACTCATACTTTTTCGGAGGCTTCCTCTTTGTGCAACCTGAACCTATTAAATTTAATAGAAGAAAATACATATTGTTTTATATGGCGTAAAGGCAAAGGAGGATCTGATTGTGTCTTCTATATTCCGCTCTTGGCCAATTTAACTGCCTGATCGTACCCATATATTCTGAAATGAAAAAGTACCCAAAGCAGAGCGATGCATTTTCTGATGCTCACAACCTATATATCTTCTCTATACCTTTTGCCATTATAGCTTCTGCCTCATTCCTCCGAGACCGCCAGACGAACCAGATCGTCAATTATGGACGAAGTATCACAATCCACCTTCTTATAAGGAGTACTAACCTTTTGATTTTGTCTCTGGACTGCCAGAATGTACTGTACATGCCGCATTATAAGTCATCTGTGGGTCCTGTTTACATAGATCCGTCAGTGTTATTGGTATTGAAATATATTTAACCAATTACAAACCTCCAATAGATTAGCAGCAAAATTGTTAAGGCCTGAGACTGGTGTAAAATATACCATTACGAGTAACGCTGAACCAGACGGATTCTATGGGAACAGACTCGTAGTATTGGGCCTCCGTATTATTGGACAACCGTAATTAGTAAGGTAGGTGTCCCAAATATCGCCTACCCTAACTTTTTTTCGACGTTTCATCCACTTTTTAGTTTCCGATTAGGCTGGAAACTCAAAGAACATCCATAAGAACTATTTTCTTTGGTATCCTGAGATCAACCAGCTCAAAAACCAGTGCCAGTTTAAGTTATGTAGCTAAATTGGAAAACTATAAATTTCCAGTGAACTCAAGATCGGTTCCTAATATCACCTTCCCCTGTTCCTCTTACCGCCTATCAGGTAAAATTTGGAGCACCTATTAAAAGGCGTTGCTAGCAAAGTCCTTCCGACCAAGATTGAATGTTGGGGTTGTGTGAGGGGGGGGGGATAAGAAAAAAGAGAAGTAGAAAAACTCAAATAAAAAACAGAACAAAGAACAGAAAATCTATTGTGGAAAAAGTTAAACAGGAGTAATACCAATAATTTAAACATATTTTGGCCACTTAATAATTCAAACAGAAGGAACATATATATTTCCTGCGCTCTCCACTCGCTGCATCACAATATGTGTGGTTCCATTCAAAGCAGGTGGTAGTCATGAGCCACTCCTGACCACAGCTTCCCCCTCTGCCGATAACATTTTGTATACAGCTGATTTCCCTTTCGAGAAAATCACCCGTACATTTTTACTTTGGACAATTGTAATGCCCGTTTCGTCAACAATAAAAGTTCTGGTAGGGTGGAACTTAATTTTCTCAATTGGATTCCACTTCCTTGCAGTAGTTAAATTTTTCCTTTTCTAAATCATCCGTCAGTAAAGTTTTTCTCCCAAATTTCTTTTCTCACCACTATTCTAACCTCCGCAGTTCCATCGTTTTTCTCATTCACATCTCTTTTAATGTACTCACGAATCGTAGATCTTGGAATGCCATACTGTTTATAAGCCTTTAATGTTCCCATTTCTTTTTTCAGATGTGCCTAACATGCGACCTGCAGACAAGACGTACTCCATGTCTATCTATTTTTAATTTCCGTTGGCATCTTAGACAAGAGGCCTCCAACAAAAAAGAACGGAAAGTGTAATAAAATAACTAGAATTAAAAAGGAAACAAGAATGCAATACTTAGTTTTTAATTAAAGTAGCTGTTCCAAATATCGCCTGGTAGGAGATATTAGGATCAACTTGGTAGGCAATATTAGGAACACAACACAGTCAACACAAACATGCTAAGAACGAAGTTTAAAACGCAGTTTTTTTTTCAAAAATAATAGCACCTCTGGATTCTCTGTTTAATGCACTTTCAAATGGTATAAGCAAAATTAGAATTTGGATGCACCTATCTGGTCATTCATGGGATTCTTTTGAGCCAAAATTTACGAAGACAACAGCCAAAACAACTTCAGGCGCCATATAATTTCTGTTGTCAGTGATAAGAGCGTTGTCGCTACTGCCGTTGTTAGTACAAACCCAGAGCTAAGAAGTTACTGCATTTTCTCATACATAGCGCAAATCGTACTTTGGAAACACGGGTAGGCGATATTAAGCACAGGGGGCGATAATTGGGACACTCACCCTATAGTTGTCAAAAGGTAGGATTGGGCCGTTCGGGTGTTGTTGAAACAAAGGTTGACTTCGCAGCTCACCCAACTATTGGATCTTAATTAGCCTAACCATTGCTAGAGCCGTTCAACTCTCTTTTGCAGTTGGGACAAGGACAATTTTTCATTGTTGGCCCAGCATAGTCCACTTGTGTATTAATCGATTAGCTTTAAAAGTTTTGCACAAGTCTTGTACCATGTTCACGCACTGACATCGCGCAATCTTCAAGAAGAGGCCGCTTGTTGGAGATTAGAAAGTGAGACTGAAAACAAAGTTGCAAAGTCAGAACAAGAAGAATTTGTCAGCAATGGTGAGAGAACTTTAAAGGTGTTAAATCAGGAGGTCTATGTGCATTGGCGCATTGTGAAGTTGCCTATATTTTCTTCAGCATCTTAGAAGTAACCTGAAAAAGAATGTTTTTTTTATAGACTGATCCAAAAGACTAATAAGAGACCATACATACAGATATTTATGAGAAGTGGGATAATGAAATAGTTTCAAGGGCAAGTAATAAGGGTAGCATTTAGAAAAAAATCTAACCATACAGCACCATCATAATTAAGCTATCTGGTGGAGAAGAAAAAGTAATGTTGGGCTTACAATGTAATAAAAAAAGAAGCAATTATCGCACAATATCACAGGTACGAAAATAGGACGGATAGGGAATAAGTCATTGAACCATAAAGTAATCTATATGTTTCTCAGTATTGTAGACAGTAACCTGGAAACTTTTAAACAACTTAGTCGATATTTTTGAGTATTGAATAGGAACCATACATAGGAAGATTTTTTGGAAGAGTGAATATCAAACAATAACCCCACCCAGGAATATAGTAAACTTGTAGCCATCAACATATTCCACCATAAAAGAGATGGGACTATGCTTATGTCCACCACCAAGACAATGAGGTAGCCTGATTTTTTTTTCAATTTCCTAGACGGTAGATGTAAGCGACCAAGTTGCAAAATGTTTTTCCCATTCAACGATCCTAAATAGGATATCTTCATGTAAGGAACTTAAATACACGCTGGACACCGAATATTTTTAGGATTGTTTTTAAGAATTATTTGCAGTTTTTTATTCTTCACATCCTCTCGAAATGTGGTAAAAACATACTTTATTAAAAGTACGATAAAAGCATCGATATTGGCGATGAATGTAGTGACATTTGTGCGGTCGAAAGTACATCAGTGGAAAGAGGACATTATTCCTTACAGTTTACGTTTCATCGAATGAGAATATGTTTTCTATTCTTCACACCTCATGAAATTTGGTAAAAACATTATTTATTAATAGTACGATAAAAGTATCGATATTTGCGATGAATGTATTGACGTTTGTGCGGTCGAAAGTACATCAGCGGAAGTAGGTCATTATTCCTTACAGTTTGCGTTTCATCGAATGGGAATGTGTTTTCTATTCTTCACATCCTCATGAAATTTGGTAAAAACAGTATTTATTGAGAGTACGATAAAAGTATCTATATTAGCGATGAATGTAGTGACATTTGTGCGGTCGAAAGTACATCAGTGGAAAGAGGACATTATTCCTTACAGTTTACGTTTCATCGAATGGGAATATGTTTTCACATCCTCGTGAAATTTGGCGAAAACATACTTTTTTTAAAAGTAAGGAAAAAAAATTTGATATTAGCAATGAATGTAGTGATATGTGCGCGGTCGAAAGGACATCATTGGAAAGATGACATTATTCCTTACATTTAGCGTTTCATCGAATGGGAATATAAGATGTATCAGACGTTTTTCTCGGACTCATTTGCTAATCTATATACCCAAAGCATTTGAATATTCGAAGAAATTCCTGGAAATCAGTGTGACACCTGTTACAATTCACGTGACCTATGCACGGCAATTCTAAATATATGGTATTCAGGTATATGATTTTCAGGTATATTTTTTATATATTCAGGTAGATTTACTTTATGATTAAAAAATTTTAAAGTGGAATTCTGATCGCTAGAATAAGTATTTAAATAATGGTCGAGTGGTAAACAGAATATAACAATTTTCTTTTCGATATTTATTTGCTACTTGTAAATTGTAATTTGAAAACACTATTTAATAAATATAAATATTTAATTTCACATTTTTCAGTCAGAAGCTATAAAAATGATAAAAAAGAAAAACACTGAAAAAACTAGCCATATTTTTGAATAAGTATATTAGTTGAAAACAATAGTGTTATTTTTTCGAACTTCAAAAGTTTAGAACCACAAATGATGCGCAAATATTTAATTAATAATTTCAAAGAAATTTTAGATGAAAGCGGAGGTTCAAAAATTTTGTGTTGTTTGATATTTTCAAAAGCTTTCTATGAACTAAAAATTTTTCTATTTAAATATATCTTCAAAAACCGTAAATATTTTGCTAATACTAAATTAACCACTTTCCGGGATTATGTAAGAAAGAAGATTGCTTTATAGCTATGGAAAACTTTATATCATGTATATTCATACAAAATAAGTCTGTAATAAGGCTTAAATAGGGAAACAAAAAATAAAAGATTATAAATTTAATATCTTTCTTTATTAATAAATAATAAAGGAATTTATATTTCAAAGCAATCATGTTCTATTGGAATTTATTTTCTAAGTAACTGATTTTTTAAGGAATATGATGTTTCTTAAAAGATTAAGGTATTTCAAAGAGTTCACAAAGAATCTCGTAAATTTATTAAAAATCTTTAAAATTTCTTTACTCTAAATAAAACCGGAAAAATTTGTATTATTTAATACACTTTGATCTAAAATATTCCCAAAAATTGGGAATTTTGTCTGGGAGAATTATACCTTAAGAATGAAAAAACAAGTATTATAGATAAGGATACTGATTTTATGAAAAAGAATCCAACACTAAAATTAAATATTAAATAAATGAATCAATAAAGCGCAAAAATTTGAATTTTTGTTCCGTTTTGCTACAGAATGTGTTGAGAGATTATAAATATTATCAGAGAAAGAAACAAAACAATGTTTCGGATATTTTTAAATTGAGAAAGAATCAAACATAAATTGGGTGAACATAATTTTCACTAAAAGGAAACAACTACAAAAGGCATTTTTAGGTAAGAAAAAATAAATTACTCTAGACTGTTTCATGAACAAAAATTTTGTCTAGGGTAAAATTAAATATCCTTCAATGAATGCAAAAGCAAACATAACAGAAGGAGGAAATCAATTTTATAACAGACACTACAATAAAAGGAGGCCTGGTATTCCTAGTGGTTTATTACTGAGAATACTACGATCGAGTAACGACAAGCGCCCCTGAATGCACTCGTGTCTCCGCCGGTTATGGGAACTTTAAATCAGTTGGCTGGAAAATCCTTCTGGGCAGTTTGTAAGGATGGGAAGAGGGTACGAGCATCTCAGATGTCACCCCTGGAGGTACTCGGTCAAAATTGGGGTGGTACCACAGCAGATGTCGAACTCCGACCCTTGTGACCAATAGGACGCGCTCAAACCCGTTCAGCCCTGCAAGGAGCTCACGAAAGAAAGAGAAAATACAGTAAAAGGATTTATTAAGTGAAGCAGGGAAGTACAATAGGAAAAGTTTATAATTTTTAGGCTTTTCATTCAATGCATTAATTGGGACCTTAAACTATCTGATCTGAATTTTTCCTTCTCTGGGGATATTGCTGCCCAAGTAACACAGGGGACCAAGTAACACGCTGGGAAATTGTTGGGCAACCGTAATTAGTATAGTTGTCTAACAGTTGGATTGGGCCGTTTGGGTGTTGTTGAAACAAAGGTTGACATCGCAGCTCACAAACTATTGGATGTTAGTTGGCTTAATCATTGCTAGAGCCCTTCAACTCTCCTTTGCAGTTGGGACAACGACAATTTTCAATTGTTGACCCAGCATAAACATTTTGCTGTTGGCCCCTATTTCTTTCTAGAATTTTTGCCAACGCTAAATTTGCCATTCCCTAACCATGTAACGAAAATATGCCTTTGGTCGAAAAACGTGTGTTACCTAAGTGCTGAATCACTAAGCTGCCTTTGTCTGCCCTTCTCTGGTCCATTTATGATGTTATATTGTGTGTTGTTTAGTGGATTATAATTTTAATCGTTTACTTTGCACTATCGTTCATCACTTTTGCATGACACAACTCTTAAAATTGTTCTCCGAAGGCATAGTGAATCTATATGGGGCCAGGTACCTTTGAAAAGCATATAGAATCGACTAACATAACCATATTTTCAATCATCAGTAGTTATTAAAATCATTTATTCAGAAATATGAAAATTTTACTGTGAGTTAAATATTATTTCTTCTTTATAATTAAAGCTCTATTTTTTTTCTAGATTGAAGAGAAATTTTTTAATTGTTTAAAATTTCAACAATTTTTTTTATCTTTATGTCATTGCGCATACAATATCACCAGGACAGTTAACTAGAATATCAAGAAATTTTGTACACGTGCAATATAAATGAGTATAAGTAAGATTATGTCATTCCTATTATAAAAAACTTCATTACAGTTAAATCTGGCAAACAAATTGAATTTTTTTAATAATATTTTTTCTATGATGAACTAATAATTTTAATTTCAAAGTTGGTCATTTTAAAGATATACAATCGAACCCCGTTATAGCGAACATGGTATATAACGAACTCACGGATGTAAAGAAAGAAAATTTTGGTCCCGACTTTTTCCTCTTGTATTTAATGCTTATTTATCCTTTTATAAATAACCTCCGAAACCTTAAGAATCGGCTACGACGAACCATTTTTTCAGTATACTTCTGATTTGATTTTTTTTACTTTTTAAGAATGATGAAGATGCAACGAATGTTGAAAAAGAAGATGATGAAGATTTACGAATCGTAATGTGAATAGAGAAGCACAAAATTTCATCATTCTAAGGTTGTGACATGCAATTGTTCAAAACAGGTGATGATGAGGTCATTACATGTGAAAATCCAACTGATGAAGATATTTTGGAAGAAATTACAATGAATCATTCTGAAATCGAAGATTATGATGCTGATGAAGAGGAGCACATAAAAGACGAAACCTCTACCACCTTAGATGCTACAGCAAAGATGCATGTAAGTAATAAAATTTTTTTGGCTACACAAACAGTGGAAGAAAGAGTGTTGGAATCAATTGATGTATTGGAAAGAGAAATTCATAAAATATTTTTGAAATCGGCAACTTGTCAGTAGAAGATTATTGATTACTTCTGTATCAAAACAATGAGCAACAATTGAAAGTAAAAAAAAATTATTTCCATTTGTCTTCATTTTAATTAATTTAATCAGTATTGTGTCAGTTTAATGTAATCGATTTTAGTCAATTTAATTCATTAATGATCATTTTTAATAGATTTTATCTTTTTTAATACATTATTATTGAATACATATTGCAACTAATGATTTGTACATTTTGTGAGTTAACATTTTTCTTAACTGTGAACTCTAACATTTTTCTTAACGGTTCGGATGTAGCAAATCACTGGATACAGAGAACAAAGCCTTTGGTCCCTTGAAGTTCGTTATAACGGGGTTCGACTGTATTATATAACTTAATTTTAAAGTTTAAAAAAATGTGTATATTCCTTAATATTTAAATGCAAGTCTGCACGCAATGGCCTAACATTGAAAAGGCAATGGCTTAAATTTTAAAAAATTTAAAATACTTCCAAGCTAGAAATAATTTAGAGCCATATTTATAAAAAAGGCCTGTCTAACTCACAGTGAAATTTTCATATTCCTATAAAAATTATTTTCATAACTACTGATGATTGAAAATGGAGACATGTTTGTCGAGTCTCTTAGCTTTTAAAAGGTGCCTGACCCTTGAAATCGACAAGTTATTGCACGATGAACTTTGTATTTTGTCCGCTTTTCCATGCGCACTACGCTATGATGTATATATATATATATATATATATATATATACAGACGGACCTCTATTTAACGACTTTTTCTTGTGATCCAATATCATTTTTCTCAAAATATTTCTGAGCATTTCACACTTATTCTTTCTTTTAACTCATTTTTTGGTGATCAATGACCTTGAACTTGTTTTACCAATCGCCTATTTCACCGAGAGAAGGAAAATCGCTGTCTTTCTTTGCATTTCATCCAAGAAGTGTAACCTTTATACACCCTCACCCCCCACTGTCCACATCACTATAAAAACTTTCAATACCCCCTTTCACCCTCAATGAAGCTGTCCCGTGACCTTGAACTAGTATCCCGTTTTCTAGATTCTTTATCAGAGTCGTGCTGGTAATTTCCGTTCTTGTAGCTGGAAAATGTCAAAGCGAAAGTGTTTGAGCATGAAAGAAAAAAATTTAATTCTTCATGAGGTAGATAAAGGTGTGAAGAAAAAGGATATTGCTTTAAAATTTGGTATTCTTCCAAACAGCTTATCAACCATAAAAAAATCATGATAATATACAAAATTATGATTCATCGAATTCTTGTTCAAAATGCTTAAATTCATGTGTCTATGAAGATGTGGATGACGCAATTTTGAAAAGGATTCACACAATGTGAGATAAAAATGTCCTGATGGGCCCTTCATAATTGAGAAAGCTCTTCAATTTCCGAAGGCATTAGGATACGACGAATTTCAAGGAAGCAATGGATGGCTTGAAAAATTCAAGAGAAGACACGGAATTATAACAAAAGTACTCGTAATATCTGGTGAAAGTAAAGACGTTCATGTTAATGATAGTGAAAATTGGTAATGGAGCCACTCAGTAAAATTTTAAAAAAATATAAGCCAGAAAACATCTTTAATGCGGATGAGACTGCTTTATTTTTTCAATTTTGCCTCAAAAGACATGAATATTTAAAAAGGAGTACTTGCAAGATAAAAAGAACTTTTTATATACCTCGTTTTAAAATTTTCTGTTGAATCATATAAACTTGACAATTCTATGTATTAATAAATACATTAAAAAAAATTTTTGATGAATTATCCCATCAACTTGAAAGAAAATGACCAAATGCGTAATAAAGAGAGCAATAATAAGAAATTTTGAAACCACAAAATTAACTGAAAATGGATTCAACTCTGCTTAAAGATGGCTAAAAGTATTAAAAGAATGATTTGTCATCGTGTTCTGAGCTATTCTAAAAGTTTCAAATGTCTAGCTAGTCGGGAAGTTAGTGAAAAATAGACAGCAAGATTTGTACTGGACAAACACACAAACAAGAAAGCGAGTAAATAAAAAGTGGTAAAAATGCGTCCGAGGAAAACAAAGCAAAGCAAGGTTAATTGTAATGCTAGGTGCAAATATCACTGGACATCAGAAATTGAAATCATTAGTTATCGGAAGAATCAAAAATCCAAGATGTCTAAAAGGCGCGATATCTTTGGTGGTTGATTATGACTTTAACAAAAAATCTTGGATGACGTCAGAAATTTGTGAAAAATGGGTTCAAAAGTTGAACGTATGATCGCAGAGTGTCACAAAATTGCTCTCGTTTTTGACAATTGTTCTGCCCATTCGAAAGAAATCAACCAAAAACTGAAAAATGTTAAAGTTTTTTACTTGCCACAAAAAAATAGATACAGCTACATCAAAACTGAAGCTAATGGATCAAGGGCTGATACAAAATATCAAAATACACTATCGCAAGTGAATTGGGCGAAAAGTTATCACTGCGCTTGAGAACAATCAATCCATGCCAAAGATCAACTTACGGAAAAGCAAATCAGAAATTCCAAAAGCATGGAAATATCATGTCACAGATCGTACTATTCGCAATAGTTCTGCCAAAGCTGGATTCCTTGTCAGCAATGAAAATTCGGCAAGTATGGAAGACGATAATCTCTTCGAAAATGTTGAAAATATCTTTAAAAAATTTTGATACAGCTAAGGGAAAAAGAACAAAAATTAACGACGATGACATGATTGATGATTTTCTTTCACTTGATTCTGAAGCTGAAACCTCGGAAACACAAACTGAATTGGATATTTTGAACAGTGGGAAAAATAAAAACAATACAGCAATGAATTGTGATGTAGACGAAGGTGATGAAGATGGTAATGATCATGATGCAGAAATCAACAAACCTTCCTATGATGAAATGCTAAAATCATTTGAAACAATCCTACGCGGATTACAGTTTGGAGAAAATACGCCTGAAGGGGTTTTTGGTGCATCGCAAGGATACGTGACGTGTAATGAGAGAAAACACTTTTTCAAACAAAAAAACTCAAAATTAACAGACTTTATCAGTTATTAAATTTAAGGACACATGCTGTAATGTATGCTTAAAATTATTTGTTATAATAAATGTGATAATGTCAATAACATTTATTAATTTTAATAAATAATTATTTTTTTAATTGAAAATACGGTGTATTCCCGGACAATGATTTGTTTTATTTTTGCTTTCCTTTCTTTTCTTTTGATGGTTAAGATATATAAAAAAATAGATATTAATTTACAAAATAAAGGTGTGATTGATTACTTTAAAAAAATATTTAGCATTTATGAATTTAAAATCTGTTTTGTGTGGTTTAAATTATTTTAAAAGGTGAAAGTCTATTTAACGAATTTTCCATATAACGAACTTTTTTTCGGGATGTAACGACTTCGTTAAATAGAGGTCCAACTGTATATATATATATATATATATATATATATATATATATATATATATATATATATATATACTAGCATTATTGCCCGGCGTTGCCCGGGTAGATATATAGATATAAAATATTTCATGCATTCCATCAAAAAAATACTGGGCTGCACTCCCGCTCTTCATGTTCATCTGGCCAGACAGAATGCGCTTAGCACGTTTCTACTGAAATGATATACAAACAATAAGAAAGAAAGAAACTTTGAGCCTGCGGACCTTCGTCTGATTTTAAGGTCATTCCCAATCCTCTTTCTCCCGAACATTGGAATTTGCCCCCCCCCTCCGTCATCCTCAAACCACCCCTCTTAACGCAGCTGGTCGAGCGGAATCCACAGGGGGTAGGCGCACCTCTATCGGGCACAAAAAACATTAAATAATTAATTTTTAAAAAACTAATTGAGCCCCAAATTTTGTTTTTCCTGATTTAAGTTTCTCGGGTCCAAAACATTAACTGTGCCGAATTTGGTCCCGGTGGGTGAAACAGTCTATGATTCTATAGCGGACAAACAAACAGACAAGCTCTTTTATATATATATATATATATATATATATATGTGTGTGTGTGTGTGTGTGTGTGTGTGTAGGTGATGAATTGCAGAAACAAAATTCAAATGCAGTTTTATGGGGGGAGGTGGATCACTCAAAAACTCAAAACATTATGTAGCATCAATTTAAATTCCTACCTGATAACCGTATCCCATTTCCAAAACCGAAATATGCAGTAATCTACATGCTTTCCGTGGGTTAGCATTTTTTAAATGCATAGCAGGCGCTATAACTATTAATTTTTCTCAGTATTAGGATATAACATATTATTAATTTATTATACAGTATATTCAAGTCGTAAAAGAATATTTTGAGAAATATGCAACGAACAAAAAATTTTCTCGGTTAGCTTTGCAAAAGAAAATTATATTAGGAAATATGCGTATGTGTGTTGGAAATATCATTCGCTGTTGTTTTACCTCAAGAGAAAACATCGAATATTTCTGTAAAGAAATACTTTAAAAATATATATAAATTTTCTCTTTTAAGCCTGTGAAGTTTCAAACAAATGCAAACAATATTTTCATATTTAGTAAATTATCTGGAAATGTGTGTGTATGTTGAGCAGGAGTCTTTCCCAGAATTTTCTTTTGCAATATTTTGCCGAAAGAAAACCACACACACACACATATATATATATATATATATATATATATATATATATATATATATATATATATATATATATATATATATATATATATATATATATATATATATATATATATATATATATATATATATATATATATATATATATATATATATGTATATATATATATATATATATATATACATATATATATATATATATATATGGCCTTGGGGCCTGTGGCCAATAGGTGTGGAGTGCAAGGGTCATGTGATAACGACCTCATGAAGTTCATTTAAGCCACAGCAAGAATTTGGCCGGGGCTATTTTCTCTCTGCCTTGGCCCTTGCCATGTATGGTTCATTCTGCGTTTGTTTCGTTGCGCGCCTATTCTCCAACATTCAAGATATGTCTTGGTGTTGTCCGCGCACTGTAAAGCCTACCTTCTGTCAGCCTCGGCAGCCGGCCGGTGGCGGATATCATCTACAATGTCGCTCCTATAACGTTTTGTCATATATATATATATATATATATATATATATATATATATATATATATATATTATATATATATATATATATATATATATATATATATATATATATATATATATTATATATATATATATATATATATATATATATATATATATATATATATATATATATATATATATATACAGTATATATGTATAAATATATATATATATATATATGCTGGAATGGTGGGATATGTAAATGGTTAGCATTTAATCGCAAGTGAGCAACGCAGGGGAGAGAAATGTCATCTCAAACTCTGCATGCTAGGAAGGTTACGCATCAGGTTTCTCATTCCATGGTTTATCGTTCCGCGATATTGCTACTCGCATGGGTCGGAATCAAACGATTGGGATACGAATGGAATCGATGGGTTCAGGAGGGTCATACTAAACGCCAGGGAGGTTCTCAACGTCCTCACGCCACTAACGCCTGATAGGACAAACATGTTGTCAAGTCGGTCTTGCAGGAACGTACAGACACCTCAAGGACCTTGACTCAAGGAATGGGCTTATTTGCAGCACGTAAAATAAACTCACAGAAAGAGTCTTGAGCAACACGGACAGTCTGCCCGACGAACGTTATTGTGGCTTTCCTTGACACTGGAGCATAGTGACGCGCGGCAACAGTGGTGCGACCAACGGAAAAACTGTATACAAGAGTGGCATCACGTCGTCTTTACAGACGAGTCCCGGTTCTGCATGCAGCATCATGATGGACATATCCGTGTCTGGAGGCACCGAGGAGAATGCACTTAGCCTACTTGCATTCGATATCGTCATGCGGGAACTGCACCTAGTGTACTGGTATGGGCAGCCATTGGGTACACGACACGAATACCTCTTGTTCGAGTCGTCATTAATCTGAACCGCCAACGTTACATTCCTCAGATCTTAAGGCCAGTGGCAATGCCCTATCTTCGAGACTCCGGAGATGTCAACGATTAATAAGATAACGCAAGACCACATGTTGACTGTGGTGTCTTGACCTAACTCGACACATAGGGTGTTTGACTGTTGCCCTGGCGAGCACGTTCTCCAGATCTGCTATCCATTGAAAACATCTGGTCATGGGTTGCTGAGAGACTGGGCCACCACCACTCCTCAACCACTACGATTGATGAAGAGTGGAATGGACTCGAAGCAGCATGATATGACTTCTCCATATCTGTCATCCAAGCCCTGTTGACTCAATGCCTAACGGGTTAGGACCGTTTTAGCTGCCACAGGTGGAAGCTGTGTGTACTAATTTCGGACACTATATACCTCCAAATTGTTTACAATACAAATTTAATAATGTTTTCTTCCTACTATGCTGTGTAAAGTTGTATAAAGTTTTGGTATTTGCTTTCCTTTCTGGTGTTGCAATTTTAATGGCTAGCAGTGTGTGCGTGCGTATATATATATATATATATATATATATATATATATATATATATATATATATATATATATATATGTATATATATATATATATATATATATTTATATATATATATATATATATATATATATATATATATATATATATATATATATATATATATGTATACATATATATATATATATATATATATATATATATATATATATATATATATATATATATATATATATATATATATATATATGTATATATACGTAATTTTTTCTATAAATGTATGTTTAAGTCCTCAAATACGCATTAATAGTTCCCAACACATCCTATGAAACACGAAACTGTTAAAACTGTTTTGAATGAAAATAAAAACGCCAGCTTGCTCTAGAAAATTATTTTCCTAGGTAAGAGAGAAAAAAAAATATCTTGATACTTTACTAAAACGTCCTTGAAATATGTATCAGATTCTTGGAATCCATTTGAAATCTAGATCAAGGTTTTTTTTCTTAATCGAAATACTCCGAGCTCATTCATATCACACTTCAAAAGAAATCACTTCTGAAAGAAACTAGCAAGAAAAAAGCTGGGTATTTGCTGTTAAAAGAAAAAAAGCGAGTGTATGGACGTTTTTTACCTCTTACTTTTCATTCCTCTTGAAATTCTATAAAACAAATCTTCTTATTCTTTCATAGACTCTTCAAATATAATTTTAAAATATTTCCTCGCTCATACATATGCATCCATTAGAGACTGGACAAATATGCAAACAGAGCAGGACTTATCGCCAGACGCAAAAAATACACAAACCATGTCTTTCTGTCTGTCTACCGATGACATACTCTTCTATAACGTGTTATGTAGTCATAAGTATGCATGTAAATATCTAAACTGCATATGGTAAGGGAAAGCAATTATCCTTATGGGAGAATCATCGTTAAAGGTCGATAGTTGAGTGCCTTATACAAAAATGTTTGCTAGAAACTGCAGGACTTTCAAAAGTCAGTAAACATTGTAAAAACCCATATATATATATACACTGCTGGCCACTGTAAATGCAACACCCTGAAGGAAACATGCAAATAACATGATATTTACAACATGCATTAGCGGAGGTGAGATATGCAAATGATTAGAATTTCAGCGCAGACGCACATCACGCGTGCCTGTGGCGCCACTTCTAAGCGCTATTTAAGGCTTGGAGATTTCGACGATTTCAAGTTCGGCAATTGTGTTTTTCTTGTGGTTTTTTCAAAAAAACAATCAATTATGCCTCGTCGAAAACAGCGATCATCTTTTGATCAAGTATCCGAGTTCGACAGAGGAAGGATAGTGGCCTACCGAGATTGTGGATCATCTTTCAGGGAAATCGGTAGTCGTGTTGGACGAAACCAAACAACTGTAATGCGGATATGTGATCGTTGGATGCAGGAGCGTACGACGGACCGGCGTGTTCGATCGCATCCACCTCAGCGCACCACTTTACGTGATGACAGGCAAATTGTGCGCATGACAGAGACGGATCGCTCAGTCACATCACGAAACATAGCACAGCACATGCAGTCTGTAACGCATCATCCAGTGTCTGCGTGTACCATTCGACGCCGTTTACAGCAGAGTGGTCTGTCCGCAAGACGTCCATTGCTTTGTCTACCCTTGACGCAGAACCACAGACGTCTCCACCGCCAATGGTGCGATGACAGAAGGATGTGCACGGCAGAATGGAATGAAATTGTCTTTCCTGACGAGTCACGCTTCTGTCTGCAACACCACGATGGTCGCATTCGAGTCTGGAGACACCGTGAAGAGAGGATGCTGAACAGCTGCGTTATGCACCGCCACACTGGTCCTGCACCGGGTATTATGGTATGGGGCGGTATTGGATATCACTCTCGCACACCTCTAGTACGCATTGCCGGTACTTTAAACAGCCAGCGCTACATCTCCGAGTTGTTGGAGCCAGTTGTCCTTCCTTACCTTCAGGGCTTGCCCACAGCCATATTTCAACACGATAATGCGCGACCACACGTGGCACGCATTGTCCAACGGTTCTTCGTCAATCGCCAGATTGAATTGCTTCTCTGGCAGCCTCGCTCTCCAGATCTTTCGCCGATAGAAAACATGTGGTCCATGGTTGCTCTACGATTGACTCAGATTCCATCCCCAGCTGCCACAGCAGATCAACTTTGGCAACGTGTGGAAGCTGCTTGGTCTGCTGTACCCCAAGAACTCATCCAAAGTCTCTTTGAATCAATGCCGAGGCGTGTGGCAGCGGTGATCTCCAACAATGGTGGCTACTCTGGCTACTGATTTTGGCAGGAACCACACTTCACAGAAGTCTATAAATTTAATCATTTGATACTTGGTCAACATGTTATCTACAAAATAAATTTTGTTGTGATATCTCTTGTCTTTCTTGGTGTTGCAATTTGGGTGGCCAGCAGTGTATATATATATATATATACATATATCCACTAGTTATCAAAAATTAAGGAAAAATCACAAAAAGAGGGATAATACGTTCAAAAATACGCCAATCTGTTTAAAATTAGAATATGTTGTTATGTAAAAGGTGTTGAACAATACTACATTTTATGCAAAATAGTGGTGCTGTAGTCCGAATACGTCATTTGCAAGGAGCATAAAAGTGCATGTCTCACAGCAATTGTCGCAGCGAGGCTGAGATTAGACATCTGGCATAGCTAAATTGTAACAATGACCTCCAGGCATCATTTGACCAAGAACTGCGATGGCGAGATTTTGGAAGACTAGAGGCAGGACAAAGTCAGACAGAAGTAGCCAGATTTCTAAATGTGAGTCCGTCTGCGGTTCATAGACTTTGGCAACCATTTATAACCATGGATTCGGCATCCAGGAGGTTCAGCCAAAGACGACCATACGCTACGACGAGTGTCACTGATCGATAATGGTCATTATGCGCACCAAGGCAACTACGGCTGAACTCAGATCCTCCCTCGCTGCAAGCTCCGGAAGGTTGGTATCAACGTCGACCGTGTATAGAAGACTTCATAAAGGTGATATTTTTGTGCGGAGACCAGCCGTTTACATCACGTCACTCGATAGGCGGGAACGTTTGCAGTGTGCACGTCAACATGTCCACAGGACGCGATACCAATGGTGGGCTGTTCTCTTTAAGGATGAGTCCAGGTTTAGCCTCCAAAGCGATAGTAGGCGTATTTTGAATCACATATCCGTGAAAGAGATGCATACGGATCAGGCAGTGTCGGTGTTTGGGGTGGTATCTCTTTGGATGCCCGCACAAACCTCCATGTCTCTCCCCATGGAAATGTGAAAGCTCACACCTATAGATATTACATCCTTGATGTGCCGGGCAATAGGTGATGCTTTTGTGCTACAGGACGATAACGCGAGACCGCATAGGGCTCGTGCATCGTGGATGCTTATATTGAGCAACAAACAATTCAGCGCAGAGAGTGGCCAGCTCAATCACCGGACCTGAATCGTATGGAGCAAGTTTGGGACGCTTTAGGACGACGTATAGCTGCTCTTAATCCACCTCCTAGAACCCTAGCCATGCTTTCATCTGCTTTGTAAGTGCAATGGCTCTCACTTCCTACCGAACTCTAAGACCGCATAATTTACAGCATCACACATCGCTGTATGTGCTGTATTGCTTCTCGGGGGGATCATACGCCATATTAAAAGTACTTTTCCTATACCATAATGACACATCCGATTTCTTCATTATACACATATGCTAGTTTCTATAACACCATAAATGTCTCGCGATTTCTTTTTATGATGTTTTATACCTACCTATGTGTTGTATAATTTGTATAAGTTTCATTTAATTCTACGCGTAACTTTTTGAGTAATCACTATTTTTGTGACTTTTCCTTAATTTTTGATAACTAGTGTATATATATATATATATATATAAATATACATATATATATATATATATATATATATATATATATATATATATATATATATATATATATATATATATATATATATATATATATATATATATATATACAGATATAGGACAAAATAATAGGAACACCTGGGAAAGAATGCAATTTTTTTATTAGTAGGGTGTGCTGCCTCCCTTGGCTTTAGTTACAGCATGCATTCGGCTTGGGATTTACAAATAAAGGTTTTGCACAAAATTCAAGGGAATTCGCACCCATTCCCCGTGCAGAGCGGTCTCGAGCTCACGTAGTGATTGTAGAAGTGAAAACCGAGTACGGACTTTGTTCTCTAAAAAAACCCACAAATACTCAAAGATGTTGAGATCACAGGAATGAGGACACGACATTAAATGTTCCACTTCATCATTATGCTCATCTTACCCTGTTTGAATACAGCGAGCCGAGTGAATAGAAGCATTGTCATCTTGGAGCACAAGACGTTCTCCAGGAAACAGAATCTGAAGAATAGGATGGAACTGATCTGCGAGAATACTGCGATAATGACTACTTGCGATCATCCCCCTCAGGACTAATGATGGCCCCAAGCCACTCCACATTATCGAGCTCCATACCATAGCAGATCCATTTCCATGCTTCGCGGTAGGAACCAGACAGTCAACACGAAATGCTTTTGCCGGTCTTCTCTAGACGAACACACGTCCGGTGGTGTAAAATAATGTAAATGATGATTCGTCAGATCAGATGACCTGTTCCCATTACTCTTACGTCCAGTTTCTGTTGTCTTGGCACCACTGTCGTCACTTCATAGCATTCCGTGGCGATGCTAAAGTCTTTGGAATAACCACTCTGCCATGAATGGCCTCAGCCTGAAGCACCCGTTGAGTGTTTTTGGTAGATTCCGGGTTCTGGATGTGGGTGATCATCTGCGAAGGTCATCTGCGCAGGGTAGTCTTCGTTTTAGGATGACTATCCTCTTCAACACTCATCTATTCCGGTCGGTAAACTTTCGCTCAATGTTCTACTTCGCAGAGGACACCTTTCCCATGTTTATGTAGGCTACCATAATCCTTGACACAATGGTCTTTGAAACAGCCACAAAGTTGGCTGTTCTCGACACGGATGCTCCAGGAGAACTCCAAAGATCATGCTCTTCGCACGTCGTACAGGTCGGACATAATGGCACTTTGCTGGGAACAGAATTTTATATTCAACTGTCATACCTTCAAATGCTCGACTGATACCCTTCCTTTTACCGCCACCAGATGGCAGTATGTTGCGACACGTGGCCGGGATGTATTGGACGATCGAAGATAAACACATTTCAAAATGGGTGTTCCTATTATTTTGCCCTATACCTGTATATATATTATATACACTGCTCAAAACATTTAGGGGAGCACATGGTTTTAACGAAATTACGTAAATACATACACCAATAAGTAACATAAAAATAATCATCCATAATTTAAAGCCTAGCAGGAAACAGAAGAAGAAAACTTCATATGCAAATCAAAGTTCATGGCGTCAAAATCCAGAAAAAGAACATAAGGACGGAATCGAGATGTTGCAGAAACGTCTGTTTCACTGCCTTAACTGTGAAATTCAATTGCTCAGTTATTCTTATTGAGAAAAGGTGACTTGAAAATGTCTCAACAACGTGATTTACCGGAATCCATGGCATGGCGTATTATAGGCAGACTTGAATCCGAGCAAACACAACGTAGTATCGCGGACGCTGTTGGAGTCGGCAGAAGTGTTGTTACAAGGCTGTGGAATCGATTCCAAGAAACAGGGAATGCTAGACGTCGACCAGGGCAAGGTCGGTCAAGCGCCACTACAGCAACTGGTGACCGGTATATACTGTTAACAGCTCGTCGAAACAGAACAGACAATGCTACTCACCTGCTGCTCTTGGCAACAGGACGAAGGGTGTCCAGCCAAGCAGTACGTAATAGGCTTCATCAGGGAGGTCTCTATGCACGTAGGGAAATGGTCTGCATTCCGTTGACCTCACGCCACCATTCGGCCCGAAGAAGATGAGCTGCTGAACATCGAGATTGGGAGCAACATGATTGGGTCCAAGTGCTTTTTACAGACGAGTCCCGATTCAGTCTGGAGTGTGACACCCAACGTGTTTTGGTATGGAGGGAAAGGGACACTCAAAATAACCCCACATTCGTTCGTGAAAGGTCACAATACAGACGAGTTAGTTTTATGGTATGGGGTGGAATCAGCATAGGTGGACGTACGGACCTGCATATCATTCAGAATGCTGTTTTGACGGCCCGAAGGTATGCAGACGAGATACTGAGACCTCATGTCATACCTGACGCTGCAGCCGTTGGAGATTCCTTTGTTTTCCAGCATGATAATGCCAGACCGCATACAGCTCGTCTTGTTTAGAACATGCTTGAAGCTGAAACAATACAGCGTATGGAATGGCCAGCGTGCTCTCCTGACCTGAATCCAATCGAGCATGTTTGGGACATGCTCGGACGACGCATTTCTGCGAGACCAAGGCCTCCTTTTACTCTCCGAGACTTGGAGATTGCACTTCTTGAGGAGTGGAACAGTATTCCCCAAAGTCTTATCGATAACATTATCGTATCCATGGAAAACAGGTGTGCAGCAGTCTTAGCTGTTCGAGGAGACTACACGCCATATTAAGGGGACAGGGACGTGAAAATCTTTCAAAAATTCGAATTTTCAGTTTGGTACTTAAAAAATTGGGGACATTTCCCCGATTCGAAAAATATATAATTTGTACTGTTTCCGTCTCTAGAACAGGGAAAATTTTAAAATTAAACTTGTAAACAAAGATTGCCACGCCCATTTAAAGGGACAGTTGCTTGTTTTGATTCCCTGTCCTTTCAAACACTTTCATTACTATCGTCATTTTAACTGCAAACTCAATGATTATTAACGGCTCACTTCTTATCGCAGATGTATTCCAAGCTGTGTGTTTTTTTCTGACCTTCAAGTCGTGTTGTTTACTCTTGCCTTGTGCGTTTTACTTCGCTTGCTTTCATCGTGTTCGCTGCTTTCATCACATTTTCCTGCTATAATTTTTTTATATTATTTTATACCTTATTTTGTTTAATATTTATCCAAGTTTACTTCCTTTTGCTATGCCTCGAATAAAAAAATTCGGTAAAAGAAAGTATTATGGAGGTGTAAAAAGAACTGTAACAAGTGAAACGAATTACGATCAAATGAACGACAGTGCGTCAGGTAAAAAAATACATGTTTCTGAAATCGATGAGAATGCTTCTGTTAAAGGAAACTTTAATATTATTGTTAACATAGACATTCTAAAAACTTTAATAAATACAGTTGTACTGTGTAAAAATTGTGGTTCTGAAAACAGTTTCGATGTGTATGAAGATGTTGGCAGTCGCAAATGTCTGGCTACAAGTTTAGTGTTGTTCTGCATAAACTGTAGACATTCCACATCCTCTATGACATCATATGCTTCCAAAGTTTATGATATCAATATGCGATTAGTGTACTCAATGAGATGCCTTGGTAAAGGCAAAAAAGCTGCAGATATATTCTGTGGAATGATGAATTTACCTCCTCCTCCTGCAAAGTTTGAACGGTATAAGGAAAAATTGATGAATGCCTTATATAATGTTAGTTCCAAATCAATGATCAATGCAGTAAATGAAACTGTAGAATCACAGGATGGTGATACAGACATAGTTACTGCTTTCGACGGGACGTGGCAGAAAAGGGGGCATACATCATTGAATGGAGTTGTGTGTGCCACTTCCCTTGAAAATGGAAAAGTTTTGGATATAGAGTGCCTAACTAAATATTGTTTTTTGTGTAAATCCAAAAAGGAAATCCCTCACGAGTGTGAAAAAAATTTTCAAGGATATAGTGGCGGAATGGAAGCCGCTGGCGTTCTTGGCATTTTCCGTCGCTCAGAGGTCACACGCAATGTACGCTATGTGAAATACCTGGGCGATGGAGACTCTAAAGGATTTTTATCTGTTACAGAGGCCAAAGTGTATGGCAATGATATTGAAGTCGAAAAGCTGGAATGTATTGGCCACATCCAAAAAAGGATGGGGGGTCGACTTAGGTCTTTACGAAAAAATCTAAAAAATAATAAACTTGCTGATGGGAAAATTATTTCTGGTCGTGGACGACTGACTGACAATGAAATAAATAAATTGCAAAATTATTATGGTTTAGCCATAAGACGTAATACTAACAAGACAGTTGATGATATGGCTAAATCCATATGGAGTATTTATTTTCATAAATTGTCAAAAGATGACAATCCACAACATGGCCTGTGTCCTGTAGGACGTGACAGCTGGTGTGGCTTCAATCGAGCTAAAGAAACTGGTGAGAAGTATGTACATAAAAACTCATTGCCCGAAGCAGTTTTAACTGCCATAAAGCCAGTTTTTAGAAGCCTTGCTGATAAGAAGCTTCTAGAAAAGTGTTTGCATGGCTGTACACAGAACCCAAATGAGAGTTTTAACAGCTGTATCTGGGAAAGGGTTCCAAAAACAAAGTTTGTAGGCATTAATACACTAAAAATTGGTGTTATGGATGCCGTAATATGCTTCAATGATGGTATGTACAGCCGAACAAAAGTGTTTGAAGCAATGAATATTAATCCTGGCTCAAATATGAGAGCTTCACTTCGCAAAATTGACAAAACTAGAATTTGCGAAGCTGAGATCAAAGTGCAAAAGCACACAAAAGAAGCCAGGAAACATAAAAAAATTATTAAAAAACAGGCAGATAATAAAGAAATACAAAAACAACAAGATTACATGCCTGGAATGTTTTAAAAATATTAAAATTTATAAAAATTGGGTATGTAAAGTGTTTTTTTAAGTTTTCTCAAAATGATATTTTTTCATCTTTTGGTACACTTTTTGAAAATACTATTGCAGCTATACATGTGAAACTTCACTGTATCATTAAAATAGTAGTTTTACATCTACTGAATTGAAAATTTTTTATATAAAAGTTATAAAATGTTTTTAATATGAAATGAAATATTTAAAAAAAAGCATTTTTTGCTATATAAATTTTATAATTTTTTAAAATATATATGTATGCCTTTATGAAAAATATATTGTATTCACAGTGTTAAACACAGTATATATAAGGTCCATGCAAATTTTGAAGGTAAGATCTTAATTAGTTTTTTAGTAAAATGTACCTGAAAAGACACTATAATTTTTCATGGTAAAAAAAGTATGTTTTTTTGCATTGTTATATAAAATATCATTATAAACTAATATATGTAAATTTTACACCAAAATGCTCACAATTACAGCATTTATCTGTGGTTAAAAAATTATTATAATATTTAAGTAACTAAAAAAGTTATGGCTACATAAACAATAGCAAAAATTTCGGCTTTTCCATTTGTCGAAAAGGTCCCTGTCCCCTTAAAAATCTTGAATCATTTCTAAACAATACTTATTTTTCATAGTTTGCATGTAACCAAATTGTTGCCCTAAATCATCTTTTCATGTTTTTTCCATATTTTCAAAGAATTAAAGCTTAATTACAAATTTTTTTCGTCTTTTTTTCTGTATTGCGCATTCATACGCATGTACTATCCATTTTATGCCATTACGTGGCTGTCTCGCACGGTTTTCTTACCTTCTTTGCTTGCTCCCCTAATTTTTTTAGCGGTGTATATATAGTAAATTTAGGGAGAGAACAGTCACCGAGAGCAACACTGGGCCGCGAATACTGCAACAGAAATAAAATTAACGCAATGGGGTACCGCCTTACCCAAGTAGCACAAGACCATTGGGAAATTGTTGGACAACCGTATTTAGCGTAGTTGGCCAACAAAGGGATTTCGCCACTGGGGTTATTTTGAAGCAACGGCAGGCATTGCATCTCACCCGACAGTTGACTGTATGACCTAACCATTGTCTGAGCAGACAACAACATTTTGTAATTATTGACCCAATATCAGTTGGGATTATTTGTAGTTGGGACGACAACATTTTATAATTCCTGGCCCAGTGTTAACATTTTGCAGTTGGCCTGTACTTGTTTCTCTAGATTCTGCCAACGATAACCATTTCCCAACGATGAAACGAAATTTGCTTGATGTCCAACGATGTGTGTTACTTGGGAAAGTTCTTATTATCCATACAATCGTCATAGCTTTCAAAGAAAAGGTAAAGCGTTCAATTGCTGTTTTATTTTGAGCAGTGAGACATCACAGTCTGCTTTTCGGAGAAATTGGAATTTTTCCGGCACGTCACATCGATGCGGTGGAAGCTTGTTGGTATATTCTAAACATCGAAAACCCTCGAAAGGATTTTCTGCTGAATAGGAACAGATCTTACCATGCACATTACAGCAATGCAATGGAAGCTTGCTGTTGTCCTTGGAACAGTGAATCATCTCAGCATAATTTTCGGCTAGGTTTGAATTGAGACGTCTCATGCACATTATTTCGTTGCATTGGAGGCTTGTTTTAATTTGAACAGTGAAATCTATCTGTCTGATTTTCTTATGAACTGGAATTCGGAATCATCAGCTGCATTACATATATATAGGGGAAGTTTGTTGTCATCTTTTGGACATTGAAATCTCACATTTGGACACTGAAATCATGGAAGAGGTGTACTGGAGGCTTTCTTTTCCCTTTTGAATAGTGAAATCTCTCCGTTTGATTTTCTGATGAACTGGAATTGGGTCTTATCAGGCACACCACAGCGATGCAATGGATGCTTCCTGTTATCTTCTAAACAGTGAAAAACTTCAGAGTGATTTTCTGCCGAATGGGAACAGAACTTTGGATGCCATTTGCACATTACAGCGATGCAATAGAGGCTTGCAGTTGGCTTTTGAACAGTGAAACCTCTCACCGATATTTTCTGCCATGCTTGAATTCAGACGTGTCAGGCACATTATTTCGTTGCAGTGGAGGCATGTTTTAATTTTAACAGTGAAATCTCTCTCTCTGATTTTCTCAGGAATTGGAATTATCAGCTGCATTACATATATGCAGTGGAGGCTTGTTGTTACCTTTTAGATATTGAAATCTCTCAGTCGAATTTTCTGCTGTATTGGTATTCGTGCTCATTGGCTGCGTTATAAAAATGAAGGGGAGGCACTTTTGAACTCTTTCAAAAGTATAACATCTGATTCTTTCCTCTAATTAGTTACTGAATGTGCATAGAAAACATGAACTATTCAAATATAACCGAAAATATTGTACAAATGAACTATTCAGAATATTTAATTAACCACTGCATTAATTCAAATAAAGGTTAATGAATATAATAATAAAAGCAGAAGTTGATTTTGTTTTTGATTTGGTAGTTTATTACATTAATTTTTGAGCCATATTGACATGAAATTAGGCAAATTCATATTACAGTTTAATAGAAGGGGTATCGAATTTTTTCCTGTTTTGCAATTTACATGATGTCGTAAACAAATTTATATATATATATATATATATATATATATATATATATATATATATATATATATATATATATATATATATATATATATATATATATATATATATATATATGTGTGTGTGTATATATATATATATATATATATATATATATATATATATATATATATATATATATATATATACAGAGGTTATTCACACATTTTTTAGACGATGTATATTGTATTCACAAAACTAAATTACATAAAATTCTTGTGTTTTAAATGTTCTATTTGACATCCCTTATTCTGAACTATCTTTCGACACCGCAATTTCCAGGATAATAATGTGTTTTGAAGTGTCAGGAGAGGTATTCTATCCCATTCCTCCTGAACAGCTTTCCAGAGTCCTGTAAGGGTTTTGGGACAACGTTTGGATAATGCAGATTTTAAAAGTCCGAAAGCACAAAAATCCATGAGTGTGATACATCGGGAGATTTAGAAGGGATACCGGTGAAGGGTATGGCCTTGATACCAGTTTTTTGTTCCATTTCTTTTAGGAAATTTACAGTGGATTTCGATGTGTGACTGCTAGCTTTGTCCTGATGGAGTCTCACAGATTGATGGCACTGTGGGTAAAGCGATGGTATTTCATTCAAAAAAATTGGCTATAAAATATGTTCCTGATAGTATTTGGAGTTAATCTTGACATTTTTTTCCACTCTCTTTATTTTTAACTTGCCATTATAAGAAAAACCAGCAACAATCATGAATCCCTTAGAAAAACTTTCTTTCGATTCTTTGAACCATGTACTTAAATTTTTTACTCCCCTTTTATGATAATAAATGGCTCTTTTTTGTTGCAATCATTTAAATACACCCATTATTCATCTATTGTGACAATTGTTTTCCATTTTTCTTTGGATAAGTTTTTCTCGTATAGAATTCTGCAGCGTGTCCTGCGTTCAACGATATGATTTGGAAGAAGACGATGCACATTGCGTTTTTTCGCTTTCTTAAGATTTAAATCAACGTTTATCATTTTGTTTACAGTGGGCACCGAGCATTTTAATGATTTTGCAACTGTCCTTTGACTAGGGGGATTTTCTTTTAACATTAAACAATGTACCTTTGCAATAGTCGAAGATGTCCGTTTTTTCCTTGGATACTTGTTTGGAATTTTTGTCCCATTTGAGGCTCCAATTTGACGTTTTTTTCCCTTTCTTGTTGCCGATATTACCTATCGACGCTGTAGATATCACAAAACCATGACTCTCACATCGTTTTTGGATAACGGAGTATGCATATTTCTCTTCGGAAAGAGCATAAATGTAGCCTTCGAACCACTGCTTTGTTAAAAACGCCATTTTGAATAAAAACAAAACTTTCAAGCCGCAGACGATAATTTTGACTTTTAAAAACATAGTACAATTGCAATTATTTCTTTTGCAGCAAACGATTTTTTATTACGGCTGACCAAAATCGTCTAAAAAAATGTGCGAACAGCCTCTGTATTTCTCATAATAAATAACAGAATCTGTGACTGGGTAAATGGGTGCAATGCTTGTATATATAGAAAGAAAAAAACTGTACCCCCCATTTAAAATTAATTTTCAAAGGAATTACCAATGCTCCAACATAGATTGTTGCGAACACCGGAAAAAAAATAACACACAAAGGGATTAAAAACGCAATGCAGATTATTCTAAACACATTTTTTTCAAAAGTTCAAACATACTTTCAGTGGTACCTCGACTTACGAGTTTTTCGAGATACGAGCATTCTCTCGGCAGAATTTTTACTTGGAGTTACGAGCTAAAATTCGGGTTACGAGCAAGCTTCAGATATCCCACCGCTAGTTTGAGCAGCGAATGCCATGTTACGTGCTCATCAAATGAGAACACAAGAAGCATATAATATTTACAACCTTTATGTACAATTATTATACAATTGTATACATATTATTCTGAGACTACTATCCAGTCTTAAACCGATATTTTAACACTGAACAATTACCACCCGAGGCAGCTTGCTCTGTCCAAACTTGAGTAACCCTCAGAAACCGAACAGCGCCCAACCTCTCTCCCAGAGAGATAGCTTCAATTCCCTCCCCCACACTAGAACTCCCCATGGGGTCTAAGGGATGGTATGACCTTGGTCCTAGGATCGCACGCTCTCCCCCTTCTACGGATTCTGAGAAAACTTTCTTCGAATTCTCAGAGAGAAGAATCTGGACATTACAGCCACAGTGAACGATGCAACAATCGACCACGTTCCGTGTCACACTCGTTCACTTTAAGAAAGTAGCTGGAAATAAAAGCGAAAGTGAGGGAAGCGGGGCGAAAAGGTAAAAAAATCAACGAATAAGATTTAATTTTTCAGTTTAGCCTTTCTCCTCCTCTTCCATCAGCATCTTCAAGTCTGATCTCCAAGGTAAATGTTGTACATTACACTTAATAAAACAAATTTATTGCATTACATTCTATATTATTGCGATTTTATACAATGTTTGTCTTTATAAGCACATTTTCCTTATTCAAAAACATGTAACAAAAAATTGCGGTGTTTTGGGGGAGATCGGAACGAATTAATGGCATTTCCATTCATTTCAATGGGGAAAATTGATTCGAGATACGAGTATTTCGAGTTACGAGCTCCGTCATGGAACGAATTAAACTCGTAAGTCGATGTACCACTGCATATATATATATAATATATATATATATATATATATATATATATATATATATATATATATATATATATATATATATATATATATACAGGTGAAGTACTTTTGGCATGCACTAACACCTAAGACTGACAAAAACTTTAGATTATTACCCAATCAATCTAGATCAGGGATAAAAAAATTCCAGGTTAATGGTAAAACAGGAATTCTCGGAATAAAACTAAGTGTATTTCTCACCGAGTTAAGACATGGTTTACCCATCTAAAATGTTCGCTTAAGCGTTTAAACTACTCTTCTATTTCTATGAAAAAAAACTGGTTTGAAAGCTGAGAATTCCGGTTTTAGCGACAAAAGAGATTTGATTCTATTCAGATTACACTTGCTATAGATTTATTTTCAAAAGATCTGATACGTTAAAAGCAAAGTAGATTGCAGTCAAAAAGGAACTGAATTACTACATTTTGTATCAATTTCCATAAAGGTTTAGAGCTGCTGAGAGCTATTCAAAGGACTGAGTGTCCTCAAGCATAATTCTTCAATCAAACACCATTAAAATGGGATGTTTCACATTTATTTTGTATGTAAGCTTAAGGGAAATCTTTTATATCATTTCTTAGAAAAGATAAAGGCTTTCTTTAAATTCAGACTTTGAAAATAAAATCAGGTTTTAAATATATGATCTGTTTAACTGTTTGTTTTTATGCGAAGGACTAGAGTAGTTTTGGGATTTTTTTCTTGGTAGATTTTAGAGAAATTAGAGATCTGAACAGTCTTCTAATACAAATAAGCAAATATTTGATTGAATTACAGGAAGTAAAAATAATAAATTTAACATATATGATATCAGGGCTAGAGCTAGCCTAGTGGAAGAGCGTCGGATTTCGGTGCTGAAGGTGCTCTGATCGAACACCGACAAGAGCAATTAAATACCTTTGTGTATAGGCCGGATATGGGTGCGTTGAATCCGTAGACCGGAAAGTCAATCTGTGAGGTCAGAGAGGATGGGAGAGGGTAAGATATCCACACATGCCACTCCTGTTGGTGCTCGGTAAAAATTGTGGTGGCGCCTTACTAAATCGCACTCTGACCCTTGTGGTGCAACAATAAACCAGAGCCGCACCCCTCAGCCCGCTAGCCTGTGTATATATATATATATATATATATATATATATATATATATATATATATATATATATATATATATATATATATATATATATATATATATATATATATATAAATATATATATATATATATATAAATATATATATATATATATATATATATATATATATATATATATATATATATATATATACATATACACACAGTCCAGACATATTAATGTGACCACCGCCTACTTTTGACGTCAACGTTAAATACCCAATCGCAGAAAGCATGTGTCATCAGCGAATTTGGTGGATATATAAAGTGTGTTGTAGCCATTCGGAAAACATTTCAGTTCTTGCAGTCATGCAGAAACGGAGTGATTTACCCGACGTCCAAAAGGGCACGATCACTGGCTTTCGGGCCAAGGGTGGAAGCATTTCCGAAACGGCTAATTTTGTAAACTGTTCGCGGGCCGCCGTGGTAAAAGTATACAGTGCATGGCAAAATGGCACTATCCAAAATCAGCGACGTGGCAAATGTGGTGCACCACGGGCCATAGATAGCTGAGGTGAACGACGGCGGCGGAGATGCGTTCGAGCGAATAGACGTGCAACCGTTGAGCAACTGACCGTCCATATGAACCAAGGGGCTACCAACAATGTCTCCACAACGACCGTTCAGCGAACGTTGCTGCGTATGGGGCTCCGCGGCAGACGCCTGGTTAATGCACCTATGCTGACTGCTGTTTATCGGCGACGAAGGCTGGAATTTGCACGCCCGTACCGCAACTGGACTTCCACTGAGTGGAAACAGGTGGCTTTTTCCGATAAATCACGTTTTATGCTCCATCGACCAGATGCAAGTTTACGTATACGGCGTGACACTTCTGAAATCAAACACAATGCAACAATTGCCGGAATGGTCCAAGCTGGATGAGGGAGCATTATGGTCTGTGGAATGCTTTCGTTGTATTTTCTGGGTTCACTCATCATTGTGGAAGGCACAATGGATCAACACAAGTATGCATCTATCCTTGCGGACCATGTTCACCCCTACATGCGAATTGTTTTTCCTCAGGATGATGGCATTTACCAGCAGGACAATGCGACGTGTCATAAAGTTCGCAGTGTACGTGCGTGGTTCGAAAAGCACCAGGATGAGTTTACCGTACTCCCTTGGTCAGCAAATTTCCCGGACCTGAACCCAATCTGAATCTGTGGGACCACCTTGATCGGGTTGTTCGCACCATGGATCCTCACCCGCGTAAACTAGCGCAGCTGGCCACGGTACTGGAGTCGGCATGGCTCAACATTCCAGTGAACACCTTCAGGAACCTAATTCACTCTCTTCCTGGACTGTATATATATATATATATATATACACACTCAAGAGCCAAAACATTATGACCACCCCTACATTTTGCAATGAATTCGCCTCGATGACGTGGAAAGCACGTCATCAGGTGGAAGTGGTATTTAACTGCTGCTGGAGAGTCTGAAGAATCATTCTTTCACTTACTTCTGTGTGTGATGGGAAAGGCTGAGGATCTAAGCGACTTTGATAGAGGGCAGATTGTAATGGCTCGAAGGCTCGGAACAAGTATTTCCGAAACTGCACGACTCGTGAGTTGTTCGCGACCTACAGTTGTTAGTACTTATGCAAAGTGGATGAATGACGGTGAAACCATCAGTAGACGACATGGTGTTGGACGTCCACACGCTATCAAAGAAAAAGGTCGTCGGAGATTGTCTCGCTTGGTGAAGCAAAACCGGAGCCAGACAGTGGCTCGGCTGACAGCCCAATACAATGCAGGGCCAAGTAGAATAGTATCGCAGCACACTGTTCAGCGGACACTGTTGGATATGGGGTTACGCAGCAAACGTCCCACTCGTGTGCCTTTGCTGACCAAGCGTCATCGCCAACTGCGCCTGCGCTGGGCCCGGGAACCTCGCGACTGGTCCATGGATCAGTGAGAGAGAGTTGCCTGGTCAGATGAATCACGGTTTGTCATTCTTCACGGCGATGGCCGTGTCAGGATACGCCGTTTTCCAGGCGAACTGTTGCTCCCTCAGTGTACAGTAGGTCATACACAGGCCGGTGGTGGCGGTATTATGCTTTGGGGGACGTTCTCTTGGGCGTCTCTGGGACCCGTGGTTGTGGTAGAGCAGACCATGAATGCTACAGGGTATCTGAACATCATTGCGGACCAGTTGCACCCTTACATGGCCTCTGTTTTTCCAGCTGGAAATGGAATGTTCCAACAGGACAACGCCCCATGTCACAAGGCTAAAATTGTGTTGAAGTGGTTCCAGGAACATGATGCTGAATTCCAGTTAATGTCCTGGCCACCTAACTCACCGGATCTTAATCCGATAGAACATATTTGGGATGTTATGAGACGGCAGCTCAGAGTTCAAGGACCACCAATTCGCAATATCTCGGATTTGCGTGACCGTTGCTTAAACATCTGGTACAATCTGTCTCCGGCCATCTACCAAGGACTTGTGGCATCCATGCCAAGGCGGGTTGAAGCTGTGTTGCGCGCCAAAGGTGGGCCAACTCGTTATTGACAGGTGGTCATAATGTTTTGGCTCTTGAGTGTATATATATATATATATATATATATATATATATATATATATATATATATATATATATATATATATATACTAGGAGCTTCGCCCCTAAGATCGCTACGCTCGCTTTTCGTACGGGGCCCTCGGCCCCTAATAAGGCTTAAAAGGGAACTGTTATGGCTAATAGCGAGATACATAGGGGTGATTCTCGGGCAATGTAACAGCTTTCATCTATTTACTGTTGCCACCCTTATGCGAAGGGACTTTTCATCACTGTTGAATTATCAGCTTTAAAATTCAATTTAAAATCGAAATTTTAAGATAGAGACTTAAAATGAGGTTTATACAAATAAAAAAGCTTTCAGCTTCTAGATGATGTAAATATTTTCTTTGTAAGATAAAAACTCTGCGAGCATCGATATTACATCCACATATGTGACGATATTTCTTGAAAAACTGTTTCATTTTTTTTGGATGAAAATATTAGTCTGTTTGAAAACATTTTTAAACAAATGAGGTCTAGTTTGAAAGAGAAATGTCTGTAGTCTTAGACTGTAAAAAAGATCAAAATTCTACTATAATTTTTTGGCGGGTTATCGTAATCTGAAGATGAAAAAGTCAATATATTCCCACAAAACATAAAATTTAAAAAAACGTAAAGTCCGACGAAGATGAGACATGTCTTACTTTGGTCCCCCCATTTTTCTGCATCCATTGGTATCGCTCTCGACCCTATATCCCCAGCGGTTTCGGAGGAGATAGCGTGACAAGCTTTTGACAGCGGTAGCGGAAATTACTTTTTTTTAGAATATATATATATATATATATACATATATATATATATATATATATATATATATATATATATATATATATATATATATATCTGTGCATGTGCGTGTCATGCCGGCTCTGGTTAATGTGAGAGCGTTCTCGGACTTATTCTAATTCCCGGAATATACAATAACGAAGCAAAAGCAGTTCATTAATATACATAAAGAAATATATGTCTATGGGTTAATATTTTTTATTTCATCAATGTATGAAATGTGAGAAATACACGTGAATGTACATATTATATAATTTTCATCCAGCTATTTCATGCATTCTTTATTATTCCCGTAGCCAACATAAATACTGGAAAAGTTACTTATATGTGGCTTTGTAGCTGTTCTTTAAACTATCCAAACTATATCACGCAAGGCGGTAATTTTTGATACGTTCGGGGAAAGAACGAAAATTTTGTTTTTAGTGTCGTGAAGTTCTGTCTTTTTTAGAGAGAAAAAAAATGACTCCGCCATCTAAATGTTATGTATTGTATTTTATCGTGCTTTTATATAAGTTAATTGTGACTTAATAAAAATTTATTATTTATGGCCTTCTATGAGTTTTGTTTTAGAACATTAAAATGCAGTACCACGATTCTTGTACTATATATTTATATGTCGTGTTATTAATCAATTTTTTTTCCTAATTTTATGATTAGTTTTTTTTTTTATCTATAAATTTTATTTTTATTTTGTGAGTCTTAAAGACATTTTTAATACAGCTAACTAATCTGCTAATCACTTGTTAAGAAAAGAAATAAATATTCATACGTTATATGTAATTCAAGTTAATTTCAACATTACACCTAAATGCAGGAACATTTTAAATGATTGAATTAAACAATTTAATCTGTTTTAACTATAGTAACAGAATTAGATCTTTGAAGTCGTAATACTTTATCATATGTACCTTCTTTACTATATGAACTCGTTAAATCAGTAGACTGGAAAGTCCTTCTAAGAGGTCAGAAAGAGTTGGAGAAAGTACGATTACCCCAGATGTTTCCCCTGGCGGTGATTGGTCAAAATTGAGGGGGCATAAAGTACCTATAAAGTACCTACCATAAAGTACCTACTAAATTTAGGTTTGTTACATGTAGTACAAATTGTTATAATACTTTGTTCAGTAAAAAGTTCTTTAGCTATTTAAAAATTATTCTAAATAAAATTAAGGTTACCGAAAATAGCTTTATTATAAATAATAACAAGGATGTTCTACATTTTTTAAAAAGTAAGAATATAGATAATATATACTACACGTTTGATTTTGAAAACCTGTTTACCAGTATTCCGCATGATAATTTAATGATTATCTGTTCAGAAATTTATGATGCTTATTTAGATAGTACTTTATATTAAAATGTGACTGGATTGATTTATGTAAATTTAATATTTTTGAAAACTACCTCTTTAATGGCTTATGTTTCTTTAAACAGATAAAGGGTATACCTATGGGAAATAGCTATTCTAGTACATTTGCCAACCTATTCTTACATTTTTACGAAACTAAATTTCTTAACTCAAATAATGTTACCGGATTTAGATATATTGATGACCTTATAATTTTTAACTGCAACGATTTGAAATTTCTTAATCAAATCTACCCAAAGCAACTAACTTTAAACCGGACTAACGATAATAATCTTTGTGCGACTTATCTGGATTTAAAAATTAAAATTCAAAATAGAGAAATAAAAATAGGGATATATGATAAAAGGTTAGATTATAACTTTGAGGTTATCACGTTTACCAATTTCCATAGCAATTTAAACTATAAAATTTATTATAATATTTTTTACTCACAACTTTACAGAATAAAAAACATATGTAACAACGCTGGGGATTTTTTGGAGGCATTTAGCATTTTCGAGGAAAACTTTAGAAAAAACGATTTCCCTAACAATTTCGGCAATTTAAAAGTTTTAAAAAAATGGCATTTAGACTCAGGAATTTTTAAAGATGTTTAGATTAGTATTTGTGTTTTCATTTGGTTAAGCTGTAATGGGGGGTGGTGCTATAGTAATGTTAAAATGACGTAACTTTTAGGATAGAATTGGCTGCTGTTTCGCCATAACCGTCCCTTACGGAATTGGGGGGTGTACGCATCTTTTATTTTGCATTAGGATTTTGTGTGCTTGCATGTAAGGTGCGTTGAACCCATACTGTAAGTTGTGTTTGTCTTTTCATTTTCTTTTTGACTTATTGCTTCCTTGGGGGACTCTGGGCCTTGGGATGTTTTTTGGGCTTATGTATATAATCCAATCTTTGCTTCTAAACCTAAAACAAAGACGCACAATGGCAGACTGACGCTTTAAATTGGGTGGCCATCTGTCCTTCAATTTCAGGATAGATGGCCACATAAAATCGAGTAGAGATGAAACCCTTTAATAAATATTTAAAAATTATACGGAGTGAGGATTTCAACTAAATATAATTATATTTAAAACAATAATATACCTTTTATGTTTATAATTATATTATATGCACCAGTTCCTAATGTAACCATGACAAAAACTGTTAGAAAACGTACCAAACAGGTAGCTATGCTTTTGACATCACCAGAAAATATTAACAAACGTCGGAAACTTTCATCCCAGAAATAGATAAAGTTGGTAAATAAGTTTAAAACCAGTAAAAAGCCTAAAATAAACGCGAGAAAGAAACAAAAACACGACTCTTCCAGTAGCGAAGAAGATGGAATACATTTGAAATTATCAGATTTTACAGATTCCGAGGGAATAGAATTTGATAACGATCACTGTGTTGGTAGTGGAGAAGAATACAATACCATAACAAGAAAGGATGACTGGATAAAAAGTATAAAGTGCCTGAAGTGGTTCCATGAAACGTGTACAAACTATCAAGACCTTTGCCAAAAATGTGGTAAAATTTTACGAAAAATGAAGGGTTGAAATTATACTTGAAATGTTATTTATTCGAAATTTATTCACTCATTTTCCGTGATATAATTGCGTCTTTTCAGTTTGCTATAAGTTTTTCATGATAAACTATATGAAATGTGTTGTTTTCTGCTATTTTTACTTCACCTTTTTCTTTCTTGTATTGGATGGACATCTCTCCTCGGCTTGAAGGAGAGATGGCAATCTGCCATTTTAATTTCAAACTATGTTTCACAATTTTTGTTCTCAATGTTTAATTATGTTTTGCCCAAAATATGATGAGTGAATGCATAAGAATTTTAAATATGCATAAATATTTCTTGTGTTTGCATTCTACGAATTTTTAATTTCAATCTTTATAAAACTATGGCCATCTATCCTAGAGTTACCCTATATATATATAACATAGGTTTCAATTATATTGTGGATCTGAGGAATTAGCCTCAGATGCCGGGAGTTAATCCTGATATGCCTTCCCTGAGAGGAAATGTATTAGAGTTTATCGCAGCCTTTTATCTAGAAATTTCAGTACTTGAACTCCAGATGTCCACGTCCATATATCCCTATTAGCAGTATCTCGAATAATCACGGACACAGTTAGTCAAACTACTTTCCTATGCAGACGGGCTTGAGAAAGAAAAATAGGTACAGTATCAGAAAAAAAATATATATATATATATGTGCATATATATATATATATATATATATATATATATATATATATATATATATATATATATATATATATATATATATATATATATATATATATATATATATATACTGAATCATGAAGCTACGGGAAAAGTACTGCAGAAAGAATCTAGTTGATATAACTTTCCCAGGAATTCTGAAAGAATACTCAAGACCCAGGCGCGGTACGTCTTTCAATTAAATTCCGGATCTGCTTGGATTAGCACCGTATGCCGGGAAGTGTCCGAAATCCTCTTCGCAAAGTGGAGATATATGGAGTTTCTTATGGGCATTTATCTGGATATTCCAATTTGTGAATCCGAAACGTCCATTCCTTTCTATCACTATAAGCGGTATCTTGAATAATCACAGGTGGAATGAGTCAAACCGCTTTCCTTTGTATTGGGACTTGGGAAAGGCAAATAAGCACAGCATAAGAAAAAAGTAAATTCTTATTTCCTCCGTTAGCATTTCATTGGTTTTGTTGTCTTTGATATGAAGGCTCATAATTTCGTTCTGCATTTTTCCACAAATATTTCTTCATAATTTATACAAATTAAATAGCAAATTAATTTATATATATGTATATATATATATATATGTGTGTGTGTGTGTGTGTGTGTGTGTGTGTGTGTGTGTGTGTGTGTGTGTGTGTGTAAGTAAGTAAGTAAGTAAGTAATAAAAATGCCCCGCCATTATTGATTGCCTTTCAAAAGCTAACGCGTATTCTTAATTCTTATTTCATAAACGAAATAACGGACTACTCTATTCTCTTATATACACGCGCGTTAAAGTTATTTTTAGACATGATTCAGAATCCTGTGATCTCGATCAATTTCGAAAAATCATGCGGCTTTGAATCATATACACCATAGTTAGTCAGATGTCAGTTCCTAACCAATTAAGAGAATTCTAAACAGCTAGCGCCCTCACAGTACATAAAGGTTGAGCAATGACTTGGGGAAGGCAAACGTCCGCTTCCTAGCTTCTTTGCCCTGCTCTCATGTCTCTTTCCTGCTTTTCTCCTGTCTTCTGGGCCTTCGCTCGTCTCTTCAATATATATGCCGCCGCTGTCCTCTTCCGTTATTGTGAAACATCATGTCTTCCAACTGTGCATTGCCTTGCACCTTCTTCGATGTCTTAAATCTTTTGCGTGTCCTGCGGAATATCTTCGTTATCCGGAATAAATAAATAAAATAATGTGCGTCTCATCAGTGTTGTGCGTGACCATCAATACCTACCTCACTGTGGTTTTTGCTCCCCTATGTGTTTATTACAATGTGCCTGAAACAGTGTTCATCTTGTCAATTTGGCTTCGTCAGCACGTGTATCATCTCCTCTACATAGTTTAAAGTTAAAGTTTAACATCATTATATATATATATATATATATATATATATGTGTGTGTGTGTGTGTGTGATAATATTACTAACTACCTATAATCGCCCATTCTGTTTTCATCTCTGCCATGGTAACCCGTCCTTCTTGTCTTGACGTAAACGCTTCGCCTTCCACATACTAACTTCCTCCGCCAATTCTGGCAACCTCTTTCACCTAATGCTATTTTGGCGCTTTTTTGGAGAGACGCGAGCTGGCTCCGAACTGATTAAGATGTGTTAATCTTTACGTCAATAAATTTTAATTAATTGTTATGATTTGGAATCTTTGTTACGGCCTCGATTGCAGTATTTTCACGAGATGTCCACTCCGGACATTTCAGAGAGCTCGACAGGATTCGAATTTTAAAAATGCGACTGCAAAATTGAACAAGTTTTAAAGTCTTCGTTCTACGATACTTTCGTTTTGAGTTCCCGCCATTGTTCTACAGGACTTTTGGTTTCGAATCCCGCATGCGTTCCTGAATTAACCAGCTTGAAATGACCAAAGCTAAAACATTCCTCATCCAAAACCATGAAATTGCTACAGAAATCGACTACATCGAAGCAAGTAAAGATGCCATTGTTCCGGTTCGTTCCAGTTTCATTTCCGCCTGACCTCACCATTTTTTCTTTCCGTTTTGGACTACGCCATCGTAAAGTCAAGAAAATAATTACGATTTTAGAGTGAACGCCGAACGCTGCTCTAAAATCAAAGAAGCTCATAAAAACAAATTTTCAAGTTACCGTCGGAGTGCTTTACATTAAAAAAAAAGAGTTCTTATTTAGTATTGTATTTTACAATACGAAAATTGGTGTTGTAAGCAGGTCAGTTATTATATTATTTTTGTTATTTTTATTATTGTAAAAGTAAAAGCAAAATGAAAACTGCCAAAATAAATGTCGAACATGATGATAATTACGAAATATTTCAGGAGAAAATTAAAAATCGGAAAAAAAAGAAGTTAAATTTAAATAATGAAATGATGAAATAAGTCACCAATATGTAAACCATTCAGCTATCCTTAATCTTTCTTTTTAGCATTCCTGTCCTATCGCCAATCCTAGTTAATTTTGAAGAAACCCCGTGAGTGTAAGTGAAACTCACATATTTTTTTTTAACTTTTTGAAGCTTACTACATTTTATATGAAAAATACTATGTACAAGATAAATATTATTGATTTTTATACTGAGGTTTCCTCTCACTGTCCTCCCTGTCTCTTCGCACTTTTCAAATGTTCCCTTTGAACAGTTGCTTTTCCCTCTCATGTTTGAGAAACTTGCCTGCCCCTTTTCATTTTGTGCAGTTTGTTCAACTTGAGTTTCAGATTGGAAGCACCTTCCCTTTGGTAAACGCTCACGAGGATGTACTCACAACAGGTCACATACCTCAAATTTACGTTTGTATTGTCTTGCTTTATTTATTTCTTCACAATAATTGAATGTTAGTGTCAATTGTTGGAATTTGTATTTTGTTCGAATTTTGCAACATCAGGTACCAGACATGTGGTATTGATGTTGAAAGTTAATTTTGACAGCATTTGGTAAATTTATTCTACTAATTGCTGAAAGAATAATTTTAATATTTTTGTGTACATGATCTAGAGAAAAAAAAATAAAATATAGATAGTGTTTTGCTCAAAGAAAAGTCAATTACTAATGTGCAACGGACAAAGAACAACAAAGAACATTATTTTTCTAAAAAAAAAAAAAAGTGACTACAACCCAGGAGATCTCCTAAAGAACTAAACCCTACTCCACGATAAAGACTGTGAATAAAAATAACTTTTGTGAATTTTACTACTATGTGAACTGCACCCGTCCAGGACTCTGAAAACATTTCAGACTGTGATACACATGTCAGGGACTGAGACCTGCACAATATATTTCTTGTATCTGTATTTGGAACGTCTTTACATCTGTTTCTATTAGTGTCTTCATTTAAGTGTACGATTCCATTTTTGTTTTTCTCCAGCTATTTGTTTTAAGATTATGCTATATTATTATGTTTTTCTATTGTATATTTTAACATAAAAATTTGTGATTTTCGAGCCAGCTTCAACCTAATATTCTAACTACTAATTTTCATGTTCTCACTACCTGGAGTGTCTTGGAGTCGACGGCCGCGGCTCCAATCCATTTTAGATGGGGGGGATATTCTGTGATAATATTACTAACTACCTATAATCGCCCATTCTGTATTTCATCTCTGCCATGGTAACCCATCCTACTTGTCTTGACGTAAACGCTTCGCCTTCCACATACTAACTTCCTCCGCCAATTCTGGCAACCTCTTTCACCTAACGCTATTTTGGCGCTTTTTTGGAGAGACGCGAGCTGGCTCCGAACTGATTAAGATGTGTTAATCTTTACGTCAATAAACTTTAATTAATTGTTATGATTTGGAATCTTTGTTACGGCTTCGATTGCAGTATTTTCACGAGATGTCCACTCTGGACATTTCATATATATATATATATATATATATATATATATATATATATATATATATATATATATATATATATATATATATATATAACATTAAAAACCCCATACCATTTTAAAATCTAACATTATTCTAAATTCCCTTGGGCGTACGAGCTAAATTTCGCTTTTGATTCTAAACTCTAATAACCTCGAGAGAAAATATTAAATGGCTTCCTTTTTCAAATAGGCGCGGCGTCCCCAATATTTTAGATAAGCTCTGCGCAGATTATATAAAACCACATGTGACTTATCGACAACAGCAAATCCCTAATCGCGATGATGATCACATGACAAATTTTATATAAACCACATGAACGGAAACATGTACGCTTTTTTGATTTTGTAACTGCCTTGAGAAGACGTATTCGCCGTCTAATAAAATTTAATGCCGTAACTTGCCGCGTCGTTTATTCGAGCCACGACTACTCTTCATTGCCTGTGATGTGCTGGACGCCCACTCTTTCCTTGGGTTGTCCAGTATGTTACATAGAGACGGCAGCATTCTCACCTGCTGCGACCACATCCCACTGGATTTTCCAAGGCATTTCGGCGTTTTCGTTTCAGCGTCACCGCGTGTTTAATTTTCGCTTTCGCTGGGTGCATTAGTGCGCATTTCTGCCTTACGATGGTGAATCAGCTCCATGTGCGACCTTCGATCGGAGGCCAGCGTGAACGGCTCCATTTCGGTGTAAGTGAGATTGTCAATAAGTGCTTCGGCTTGCTGTGAGATTCATCCTGGATCAGTTTCAACGTGTGGGCGTCCAAGTCCGGTGTTTCTTCAAAAATTGTGTATTTTCCTTTTCAGAAATCTTGTGCCGGAATGTGTATACTTACGATTTGTGTTCCCCATTGCTTCGTGTGATCACCATTTAAATTCTTCGCGAGTGTCATCATGTAAAAAGTGCGTAATCCCCACCATTCAAAAATCATCGATGTGTTCTTGTGTGTGAATTTAATTTCGCCGGTATGCAAGCCCTAGCGCTGTACCGTGAAAAAATAAAAATAAAAATTTGTGCAACCGAGAATTTTACAGTAACAAGACAAGCATCACATGACCAGGTTGTATGTCTACCATCATAAACTTTTCAAAATTGTTTAGTAAACTATGATTGTATGATATTATATTCTTGTTTTAAATTGAAATATAATTGTGATATTGTGTTAAACTTATAAGATGGAAGATAAAACTATAAAGACAGAATGCAAAGACCATTTTCAACTTGAAAATGTAGAGAGGGAATTCAGGGATTTTATTCCTTTTGACCCAGAGGGAGGAATGAAACTACAAAAATGGCTTGCCTATATTGAGCAGAAATTTTGCCAAGCAAATGTTCCAGAGGGACAAAAATTAAGATATATTTCAAAATTTCTCAAAGGGAAGGCTCTAACAGTTTTTATTAACAATTGTTTAGACATTCAAGATTGGACAGAATTAAAAGACACTTTGCAAGAATTATTCTTTGAGGCAGATAGCGTGGAATTCTCTGAATTTTCCAATTTGAAATTTGAATATAATGATGACTTAACCAAATATTTTCATAAAAAAATTGATGTAGGAAAGAGATTGGGGTTATCACAGAAATTAATACTAGAAGGCCTAACACAAGGCCTAAATGCTCAAATGAGAATGACCATAGCTGCAAATCCTCCTCAAACCACAACAGAATGGATAGAGTTGGCTAATAAGCTAAACAAAATAAATAATGAAGGAAACAAAACTAATCAAGGGGATCGGGATAACTTTTTTAACACTAGATTTGAAAATAGGAACCAATTACGACAGAATTATTACAACCAACCTCAAGTTAGGATGAATTATAGCCCACCTTACCAATTTAGACAAAATTACTCTTCCCAGCCTCAATTTAGACCTAATAATAATCAACAAACTCAGTTTAGACCTAATTATAGTCAGCAGCAACAATTCAGACAATGGCAACCCAGAGATCAAAGGTTGAATAGAAATTTTGCACCCAATCCCAATAACCAAATTAATCACCACCAACAATATGCAGACTTACCATCTAGACCCTGCCGAAAATGTTCTAACTTTGGCATAAGTAATGCTTATCATTGGGAACAAACTTGCTCTATTAATGAGAGATTTGATAAGATGTCGGTGTCAGACAATAAACATCATTATGAGGAACCTGAATTTGAAAGAGATCAGGCGCCAGAATGACAATTACTGTCATTGAGGGGAAACATTATCAGAAATAATAGGGTTGACAAAACAAAAAGACTATATGAAAATGAGAAACAGAATTTTTTAAATTGTGTGATTGACACTGCTTCGACTATTAGTCTGATGTCACAAAAACTGGTCAAGCAATGTCAACTGAAATGCTATTCAAGCTCTCCAATTAAGGTCAGGCAAGCTGAGGGTGAAATCTTAATTACAACTAAATGTGTATTAACTTTGAGAATAGGGAAAATAATTAGAAACATTTCTGCATATGTTTTGGACAATGACTTGCCTTATCTTATTCTGGGACTTCCTGAGTGTAAAGAGTTTAAATTAGTAATTGATTGTAACCAATTGTGTGTGTATCAAAATAGAATTGCTTTGAAAATGGTTAATATTTGTGATATAAGTAAAATTTCATTACACCTACAAAATAAATGTGATAATAAGCATGTGGATAATAATAGTAATGGTCATGAAATTGAAGTTTCTGATATGTTTAACCCTTATGAAGAAAATTCGCAGAAAGAAAATGATATTTTCTGTATTGATTATGATGTAAATGACAATTTTAATGAAAGCTCTGGTGGAATCAAAGCAGAAAGTAATCCAAATTATGAAAATGTTGACATTAATGATCAAATCAAAAATTTAGATGTTGATAGGGAATTAAAGAATTTATTGCACAAAAATAATAGACTGTTTTCAGCTAACAAATATGACATAGGCAAAATAAGGATGGAACCCCAAAGAATAATCCTAAATTCTGATTTACCAGTGAGTCTAAGAGCATACAGGACTTCGCCAACTGAGGAAAAAGAGATCAGGACCCAAATTAAAAATTTGTTAGAAGCAGGAATCATAAAAGAATCACATAGTTCATACTCAAGTCCTGTGACTTTGGCAAGGAAGCGAAATGAGGGAAAAACTAGACTTTGTATTGATTTCAGAAAACTAAATTTAATTACTAAGACAGATGCAGAACCCTTACCCAGAATTGATGATATTCTAGATAAATTAAGCAGAGCTAATTACTTTTCAACTTTAGACCTTACCTCAGGGTATTGGCATGTACCCGTTCACCCAAAAGATACTGAGAAATTGGCATTTGCCACTACTTTTGGCTTATACGAATGGCTAAGACTCCCATTTGGTTTAAAGAACGCCCCTGCAATATTCAATAGGACTATCAGGAGAATTTTAGATAAATATAAAGTTAACTTTGCATGCCACTATTTCGATGATATTATAATTTTTTCAGACTCCAAAGAACAACACCTTGAACATTTAGAGATACTATTTAACATTTTCAAAAAAGAGAATATCAAGTTAAAATTAACTAAATGTACTTTTCTGCAACAACAAATTAATTTTCTTGGATATAATGTAACAAATGGGAAAATTGCCCCAGACAACATTAACATTGAAAAGATAAAGTGTTTGAAACCACCAACTAATGTAAAAGAACTCCAAAGATTCTTGGGCACAATAAATGTGTATAAAAAGTTTATTCCAAAATATGCAAAAGTAAGACAGCCATTAAATACATTATTGAAAAAGGGAGTAAAATGGGGATGGTCAGACAAGTGCCAAGAAGCTTTTGAGGATCTTAAGAATTTATTGATTTGTAAACCAATATTGCAATTGTATGATGTAAACAAAGACTGTCATTTATTTGTGGATGCTAGTAAACATCAGGTTGGAGCTGCTTTAAAACAGCCAGGTGAAGATGGGGTGTTGCATCCCATAGCATATCACTCTCGTGTATTAAAGAACTATGAGGCAAATTATTCTATTACTGAACTTGAGTGTTTGGCAATTGTGGACAGTTTAGACAGGTATTATCATTATCTCCACGGGAAAAAGTTCACAATTCACACAGACCATGCTGCCTTAGTTTGGCTTAAAAATGTGAAAAATCTTCGAGGTCGACTTTTTCGCTGGTCATTAAAACTAAGTATGTTCGACTATGAAATTAAATACCAGAAGGGAACTGCAAATATTGAAGCTGACATGCTTTCAAGGAACCCTATTATAGAACCTAAAACCCAAATAAATCATTTAATTGAACTAAGAAAAATTGTAGAATTTCAAAATAAAGACAATGTACAGGGACTTAAATATAAAAAACTAAATGATGTAATCTACATGAGAAAGAAAGGATTTTTAAAAATTGTAGTACCATTTTCATTGAGGTTAGAAATTTTAAAAAGAGCCCACGAGGACTATGGACACCCTGGAATAAATAAAACAATGCAATTACTCACACCCCAATATTATTGGCCCAAAATCAATGAGGACATTAGTAATTATGTTAAACATTGCCATACTTGTCAATTAAACAAAAAGAAAAGACAGAAAAGGTTTGGATTGCTGCAAGAAGTACCTCCGACAGACCAACCCTTTGAGTGCTTAAGTTTAGACACAGTAGGCGGATTTAATTACTATAATTCCACAAAGAAATATTTACATTTGATAATTGACCATGCAACGCGTTATATTTGGGCTTTTCCCTCAAAAAGCGTAACTACTGAAACTTATACGAATTGCTTAAAACAAATATTCCAAATTCAAACACCAAAAAAATTGCTAACCGACAGAAATGCAGCTTTTACATGTTCAAAGTTTAGAAGATTTTTAGAGCATAACAATGTGCAACAATTACTTACCTCGAGTCATCATCCACAAACGAATGGAAAGGTAGAGAGGGTAAATCAAACAATAATTACTAGATTAAGGTGCAAAGTACATAACTCAACAAACAAAACTCCTTGGACAAACCTATTAAATGAAGTAATTAATGAATACAACCATACGCCTCATTCACTCACCCAAATGACCCCAGCTTACCTACTTTTTGGAATATTACCTTATGAACCTCATGTTAAAAAACAAGATTTTTATCCTCAGGTAGATGAGGCGAGAAAATTAGCTAAAGAAAGGACAATTAATTACCATAATAGGAATAAAGTAAAATATGATGCACGTTTTGTTGAATCTAAATTTAATGTTGGAGATTTAGTGTTATTCGAAGAATTTCACTACCCTAATACTAGAAAATTAAGCTCACCCTATTCTGGACCTTACACTATTCTAAAACAAATGTCAAAAGTTAATTATGAAATTGATAGACCAAACTTTCACACTAAACGAGGTTCTGAAATTGTCCATGCTTGCAGATTGAGATATTATAATGCACCAGAGAACTTAAAACTACACCACGAATAATGACAAACATTAAATCCATTTTTCTTTCTTTTCTATGTGATGCTTAACATCATTATATTTTTTTTAAATTGATATAATTAATTATGTGTTGTCCTACTAAAGATATATAAAAAAAAAAAAAAACTGTCTAACTTAAACTTTCTTCTTAAGAATACTATTATATGTGAATTTTTTTGGATCTCAATTTAAACACCGGCTATGACAACTCTACTTCTTTAACCTTTCAGTAAATTTCCTATTTCTTGAAAAACACTTTCCTATCACCCAACTCTACAAGCGCGGTGGATGTCGTCCCAACTGTTTAAGATCTTTTTTTAATTTTTTTTACTATTTGTTTTTAATTCAACAACTCAGTCACTTAAAGTGCTGAAGATTATATGCTTGAGTAATGACTAAAACAGGGCTGGGATGGCCACTCCTTTTGTCCTCCCATTTCTATATATTATACTCCCACAGGTATGACAACTGCACCTTTTCCTTTTTCTCCATCTTTGTACTATACAAGATGCTGTTTTTCAACGCAGTCATATTCTGTCGGAGATTTACGGTTAGTCCACTGTACGGCTAAAAGACTCTTCCTCCTTATTAGTCAGAGAGCAATATGGAGAAAGAAAACCCACTTGTTACACAAACATAAACACAACCCTCACTGCTTAGAGGTAGAATTAAAAAATTTGAAACTAAGAGTTTGGGTAACACACATACAACAAGGTACCTTCAACACAAAAAATTGGATATCCACGTAGAATTAAAATAAGTGTACACAAATGAATAGTAGATAAATAATTTGAAAATAGAGTGAAAAGTATTGAGAATAAATAAATAAAGTTAGAATAAATATGAATAAGTATAATTAAAGAATATTGACTAGAATTTTGGAATGAATAAATATTGTCGAAATAAAATGAATATAAGAAATGATGAAATGAGAATAATAAGAAATATAAAAGATATTAAAAAGAGATTTTTGTTGATAATAAGTAATATTGAAATAAAGGAGATAATGGATATTAAGAAAAAAAGAATGAGATAAATAAAGATACGAAAACTAGATAATGAGTGATATGTTTTGTAATTTTTATGTACAATTGATATATTTGAAGTGTGATTTTATTAAATCTTGTGATTTTTATTGAAAGTGTGATTTTTATTATAAACTGTGATTTTTATTATGTAACTAAAGAACTAATTTTCTTTATATGTAAACAAGTCGAGATAATGTGATGTTTATGTATTCTACGTTTGCGAAGCAGAAATAACACAGCACTAAAAAGACTGTGATTGTTTTTTTTGTACCCAACTACAAATGACTTTTTTTTATTTAAGCCAATACATTGTGATCTTTTTTGTGTATTCTGCACTTGCGAGATGATAGGACACAGAACCTACCGAACTGTGATTTTTTTTTTGTACTTTTCTCAAGCAACATACTGTAGCTAACGTAATAAGGAACGTGAACTATAAGCTACCATGTGTACCTTACAAACTTTTTTGGACTCACCCCAATGTTGTGAGAGTTGAGGAGGAAAGTACAATAACTTCAAATTATTATTGTCATGTTCTATTCCATTTACTTAACATGTTTGTTTGTTGATTTTGATATTTTCATTGTTATATTCTATTATTTGTGTGAGTCGACTCAAGTTAGTTTTTTTTTGTATTTAGTTAAATTTAATTGATTTTTTTTTTTTGAGATTGTGTTGTGTGGGGACTGCAGCCCTGCTCAACATTGTTTTCAGTTGATGATAGGTGCATTTTAAAAATTTAATTTTTTTTTCACAGCAACAATATAAGAAATTTACATAATTTACAATTTTCTATAGTTGATCATTAATTACTACAATTTTTTTTTTACTTTTATTGTGTTCATAAATTAGTAAATCATTAGTGTATTTTTGTGTATTCAATTTTGAAATGTGCCATGTCTTGCCATGTGATCATCATACTAAATTAACTTAAAACATATGTTCTTTTTCAAACTTTTCCAAATTTGTGGTCGACGCCCATTTTCCTCACATGGTCGGGTGAGTCTGTCCTCCAATGCAGGCATTGTTGGTCAGCCTCTTCTCGGACGGGGGGGATATTCTATAACATTAAAAACCCCATACCATTTTAAAATCTAACATTATTCTAAATTCCCTTGGGCCTACGAGCTAAATTTCGCTTTTGATTCTAAACTCTAATAACCTCGAGAGAAAATATTAAATGGCTTCCTTTTTCAAATAGGCGCGGCGTCCCCAATATTTTAGATAAGCTCTGCGCAGATTATATAAAACCACATGTAACTTATCGACAACAGCAAATCCCTAATCGCGATGATGATCACATGACAAATTTTATATAAACCACATGAACGGAAACATGTACGCTTTTTTGATTTTGTAACTGCCTTGAGAAGACGTATTCGCCGTCTAATAAAATTTAATGCCGTAACTTGCCGCGTCGTTTATTCGAGCCACGACTACTCTTCATTGCCTGTGATGTGCTGGACGCCCACTCTTTCCTTGGGTTGTCCAGTATGTTACATATATATATACATATATATATATATATATATATATATATATATATATATACAGTTGAATCCCGTTATAACGAACTTCAAGGGACCACAGGTTTTGTTCGCTATATCCGAATCGTTAAGAAAAATGTTAGAGTTGACAAAATGTATAACTCATTAGTTGCTATGTATTTTCAATAATGATGTATTAAAAAATGATTAAAATCTATTAAAAATTATTATTAATGAATTAAATTGACTAAAATCTATTACATTAAACTGACACAATACCAATAAAATTAACTAAAAATGAAGACAAATTTAAATAAATTAATTTTACCTTTAACTGTTTTGATACAGAAATAATTGGTAATCTTCTGCTGACGTGATGCCGATTTCAAAAGCGTTTTATGAGTTTCTTTGTCCGATACATCAAATGACTCTAACACTCTTTCTTCCACTGTTTGTGTACACAAAAATTTATTAATTACACACATCGCTGCTGTAGAATCTGAGATGGTGGGGATTTCGTCATTTATGTGCTCCTCTTCATCAGCATCCGATGCAGAATCTTCAATTTCAGAATGATTCATTTTAATTGCTTCCACAATGTTTTCATCAGTCGTATTTTCACATGCAATGACTTCATCATCACATGTTTCGAAGAATTGCATATCACAATCTGAGAATGGTGAAATTTTATGCTTTTCTATCCACATCATGATACGTAAATCTTCACTATCTTCTTTTTCACAATTCTTTGCTTCTACAGTATTCTTATTTTTTTTTTTTAAATCAGTAGTCGACCGAAATAAAGGTTCTTTATAGATGATTCTTAAGATTTCGGAGCTTCGATAGAAAAGGATAAATTAGCATTTAAATACAATAGGATAACGGCGGGACCAAAATGTTTGTTCTTTATATTCCGGGTTCGCTATAACGGGGTTCGACTGTATATATATATATATATATATATATATATATATATATATATATATATATATATATATATATATATATATATATATATATATATATATATATATATATATATATGTATTTATTTATTTATTTATATTTATTTATATAACGTGTACCAAAATAGCCCTTTGGTTGTCACAGTGTTATAAATCAGACAAAGCAAACTTTCGAGGCTTATCCTGTGGAAATTGTTGGATTAAGACTAATATTATTGCATTCTCAGTGTTTTTCTCGTAAGGAAGGAAATCTTTCATAGATACAAAGAGTGTTAAAATATCAACTACGTCTGAGTATCCTTGATCACATAAGTGTGGCAATATTGCTCAGGTAGAAGGATTTTTACCTCACAAGATATGTGCCTAGTATATTGAATCCAGGTGAAACGGAAATAGACCTCAAATTATTGGATCAAGATTTAAGTTATCATCGTTGTCTTTCTTTCGAAGCAAAAATCTTCAAACTTCTAAGTAGTATATAAGCCCTGATACTATCTTAAGGGTAATTTCTTAAGGGTGAGGGGACCTTAACACGCGAACACGGCTGCAGGGTCTAAGAAAAATTGATTTTAAAGTACGCCTCCACAATCTTCTCTGAATATGGTCATTTTCACGTTTAATGTTATCAATACTTCCTCTACAAACATATGGAATATTGAAAGTGAGACTATTGTGTAAAAAGGGTTTATGTGTTTACACTTCTCTGTCTTAATTCGTTGGTCAGTGGCGTGGTTCAGATCCACTTATGCCTGAAAACTAATCATAAAGATGTGATAATATGACTGGAAACCGTTCTTTCAGGTATACCATAGGTTCAAGAGTTCCTAATTAGACATGGTAAAGGAAAAAATTAATTATGAGTGTTTTAGAGTTGATCAGTAAACCTCAGGACATCTTCAACCCGAAGATGTCAATATCTGGATCAGGGATGTGAAGAAAAATTCTACACAAGTAGGTACTGAAAAGCTACTACAAAACTGAAATCTTTCTTCTGCACAATGTAATAAAATATACTTAACTGTAAAAATATAAGTGGGTAATTTTTGCTTTTTAATTCTTACAAATGCTTGTTGATGAATCTATTATATCAAAGACCGGGGATAATAGAAATATTTACAGGTTACGGCTATGTAAATAGCAAAGAACGACCGAAAATAAGCTAAAGTGCTCAACCACGGAGTATCGTTATATTTGATAGGATGAAATATAAAAAAACCAGTTAACATAATAAGCTATATGTGTAAGTATCAAGTGAAGCGAAATAAACATTTTTGTGTAAAGTATGTATAATTAAAATTATTTTTTATTATAGCGAAGGTTTGTGAGAGAATACACACACACACACACACACACACACACACATATATATATATATATATATATATATATATGAGATGACAAGAATGGTCATCTCCTGAAATAAGCATCGTAGCCAAAACAAAAGGAATCGAATTCAAGGAGTTTATTCCAGCAAAAACATGACCTTACGTCTAGCGACGTCTACTTACCTTCTGGCGAGCGTAGAAGTAGATGTCAACGGGTTGCCAGAAATTGACGAGGTAGGTTAGTATTGGTAAAGGATGGAAACGTTACCATAGAGAGAAAGAACTCTGATTAAAGGCGATTAGAGGTGGTTAAAATTTATTACTTACACACACACACACACACATATATATATATATAACAAAAAACCCTATATCCGTTTCAAATTCTAGTCTATTCTAAATTTCCTTGGGCGTTGAGTTATTTTCGTTTCCGATTTTAAAGACAAAGCAGCTGCGTAGCATGCCCCCAAAATCAAAAATAATCGCGCATATAGTACGTCACCTCTGACCCCAGAGTCAGAGCTAGCCAATTATTATTCCTATTCAAGATCACATGACGAGCGACCTCAAGAAGTCTGTAAAAGACACTGGGTCATTTAGAAGTACACACTTTCCGGATTATCACCGTCATGTAAAGATGTAGCAGTTGGTATGAAATAAAAGGTTGTTGAGAATTGTGGTGTGTTAAGTGTGCCCGGGTTTTGAGAGGGTTAAGGGGCCAGTTCTATATAACTACTTTCGAGATGCCGAAAAGTGTCACCGGCCAACGACATTGTATGCGGGAATTGAATTTGAACTGTCTTGTGACGCACGGCCGGGTCGCAATATCAATCGTTTCGCTTTCAATCCTCGCCCCCGCATCCGTGTCGTTACATATATATATATATATATATATATATATATATATATATATATATATATATATATATATATATATATATACATGAGGCGTTGAAAGGCAAAGTGGTGCAAGTCACTTTTTCAACTTTTTTCATTTAGGGGCATATATATAATCTCCATATTTAATTTATAGTGGAATTGTAAATAATTGTTATTTGCAATATTATAATAATTATTATGAATTATAATTTGTTCAATTTATAGTGGAATTTTTTGTAGTTTTTGCAGTAAAACTCTTTTGACTTACACCACTTGACTTACTGACTTACACCACTTTGCCTTTCACCGCCTCATATGTGTGTGTTACTGTGAAAGACCGAAATCTGGAGAAAGTCGACATTCTCCGGTGAATGTCAACATTCTCATAGTCGCTTGGTGTATGTCCGAAATATTTGCTAAATATTCTCATTCAATTCCTACTATTAGTTCACACTCTCCCTTTATATATCTTGTTCAAGTTTTCAATCGTTAATAAAATACTTTTTATTCATCCACTCAAGTTCAAACACATTTTTTTAAACTTGTACTGGATGACACTTGATGTTAATACAGTTTTTTCATATATTAATTCATTAATTAAATTTAATCAATTAATTTTAGTTTTATATGGGAGAAAAAAATTTCTCGGCAATAATGTTGTTCACAGTATCGAGCCAATATCAGTGCAATTCCCCTCCAAAAAGTAACTAAATAAAATTTTTCTTTCTTGACCTAAGTAGGAATTGACTAATTTTTTTTTTATATTACTTGTTTCTCACTTACACCGGCGAATGTCGACATTTAGCCCAGTAGCTATGTACATCTTACAGCGCAAAAGATCGGGTATTAGATATTTTTTTTCCTACTTGTATATCTTTAGTCCAGTAGTGAAAAACCAAGTTTTTCAATTCGAAAGACCTCGGCGGAATTTTCTGTGGCCTAAAAACAACGAAATTTTTTGACTTTTTTTGGGTTTTTTCAAATATCTCGGCAATGGTTGGTTCTAGAGCTTAGATTGCAGTTACAATCTTAAAGAAGACAAAATTTTAAACAAATCTTATATTTACTTCTTTTTTTTAAACCCAATAACAAGCGAGCTACAGCGTCAGGAAAACGGGATATTTTATTCAACTCATCGAGAAAGATGCAAAACTTTCCCCCTTCTCTGACACATTAACTCGTACAATTGCTATATATATATCCATATTTGAGAAATGCACAATATGTGTAATACAACATATATATATATATATATTTACTCCAACATACTTGAATAGTGTGCAAATTTATATAATTATGTACACAAACTACACATTTGTCGATACATAGGAAATTAATTACAAAAATTGGAGTATTCAACATTCATAAAAACCGTTTATATACATTATTATAAATTAGAAAATCTAGCAGAAGTGAAATAATATATAAGAAATTACATAAAATTAATAATTATTATGTAATTATAAATGATGCAATAACTGTACTAAAACTGAAATATTTCAAATTAAATAACATTCTTCATACCTATTGTTTTTAGCTATTTTGATGATCTGGGGTGGACATCATCTCTATGTTTGGTGATAGGTCATCTTCATCCTCTAAATCATGAGGCAGTTCAATTACATTTGTATATGTGAGGCCACTGCAGTGCTTACACATATTTGAGCATTTTAACCCTGCTTTTCGAAAACTACATGCACCAGTACAACCCTTTTTCAGCGTAAATTGTAGCAAAGAGATCATGCAAACCACTACCAGCCAGTATTGCACCAGTTGAGCCTATAAATGACATCAGAAGGTGAAAACCTCCAAGCCTAACAACAACAGTGTTCAATTCAGGAAGACCATTTGCAATAATATCCCTAGCTTTGAGATATAGGGGTTGGTCAAAAGTAACAATACACGTCTTTTGATTGAATTTTCTACAATATTCTGATGCAGTTAGCAGAGAGGTGTAGACTGTGTCATAGTGTGATGGAGGTGAGTTGATAAATGGAAGGCATATAATCTTAGAACGGTCATATTCTCTGTTAGCTGTCACTTTTGCCATAAAACCATTCCATCCCGAGACACTTTGTGCGATTTTTTGACCATTTTCCATACTGCCAAATCAAGTCTGTAGTAGATGAACATCAATCATATGAAGCTTCTGCAAATCCTCAATGATGATTGTTTTTTTAAACCTCCCTTTTTGCATTGGGAAAAATTTGGAGGTTTATGGTTCCTGCCTGTTTGACAACTTCAGCTGATGAGCACTTTTTTAAGCGCTGTATATTTTTGTCGGGCAACACTGAGGCAGAAGGCGTGATACACATTATACCTCCCACAGCGTGGAATGTTCCAGAACCATCCAGAGTGTCAACATTAAAATCAGCGTTGTCAAACACGTATTGACAGACAGCGTCATCTCGTAGTTTACTTTCTTTAGATCGCAGGGCAAGGGATAATTCTAGTAGAGAAAACTCAGAGTACGATGTTGCAAATCCAAGTGCAGACAGAACATTAATAAGGAGCTTCGAACCAAACTTTCTGTACAGGTAAGCACCGACTCCCGTCAACACTGAAGACATGAATGAACATGATCTCACTGCATGTATGACTGCATACGATATCGCAATACTTTTTTTTTCTCCCAATTGTCAATTGATCCTCATTTGTGTTTCAAAATTATAGAACCAAATAGCAACTTCAATGAATCAGGAATAACACTTACGGCATTGCAAAAAAATTTATCTGACAGGGGATACTCAGTAGTGCAATATATTTGTGATCTTACGCCTTCCACTATAATTTCAGCTGCTGCTTTGACAATTCTTAGACGTTCCTCTTGAGGGTCTGTCTTCCTGTTGACATACCAGTTTTCATTGAGAATCTTATATCCAACGTTTTTAAAGCAACTCACTGTCTTTTTGTTGGCTGTTTCAGCGATTAAAATGACTTCTCGATACTTTTTTTCGAGACTCGATTTCACCGTTCTCTTATCCGGAACTTCATTTACTACGTTCATCAACTCCTCAAAAGTAAATTGGCACTCTTCAGTATTTTCTTCTAAATAATTATAAATTTTCTCCATAGCATAGTCAACATCTGAAAAATGACGATAACCTCTTTTTGATCCACTTTCAGATTTTTGGTAAAGCTTTCTGTAGCAAAAATGATGGTACCAGGCATCCACAGCATGCAAATCATCTTCATTCCTGATTCGATCCTGTATTTTTCTGCCCATTCATCATTGCGAATCTGTGCAGTTTTCATAACTGAATCTTTAATTGCTGTTTTTGTGGTAGCTTTATGAATCAAGTTTCGTTTTACGGGTGGCAATTCACGTTGTTTTGACAAAAAATCTTCTTATCTTAGCACCTCTCGACACAAAAAACATTGTTTTCTAAAATCGAAACGACCCGTTCGTCCTCGTGTTGATGAAGACACGCCAGCTTGTTGATTACTCCAATCGTCTTAACAACGAAGAGCTGCATCGATCATTTTCTCATTAATGTAGCTTGTCTGGCAAGCTCTGTGTACTGTCACTTGTTCTAAGCTTTTCAAAAAACTTTGATGACTAGGGTTTTTACGTTTAAGGCTACATTTTTTAAGAGTCTCTACTCCTTTCTTTTTCACTACTATAGTATCACCCTCACTTAAGTTCAAATCACAAATAAAACAAACTTCAACTTTTGAATCGCTCATATTTCCCGACGAACGAAAATGAAAAACTATGGAGTGACAAACTATTAAATTAAACTATAATAATTAACTACTAAAAATCACTTTTAACTATTATTAAAATAAAATAAACACGTTATAACACTGTACCGAGAAAAAGAACATTCAAGAATGACGCGATTAGTTTGATACAATCCAGAGAAAAACAGATCACAAGTAAAGACATGTAAAGACCAATACAAACGAAATAAAAAATTTCCCACGCTGGGGGAGGATTCTAAAAATAGAATCCTCCCCCAACGCTTCGAACCCAACCCGATTCGGACAGGTCAAACACAAGAACAATAAACGTGAGGAGTGTTAAAAAAGTAAGTTTTGCGTCTTTCTCGACAAGTTGAATAAAATATGCCATTTTCCTGACGCTGTAGTTCGCTTGTTATTGGGTTTAGAAAAAAGATGTAAATGTAAGATTTGTTCAAAATTTTGTCTTCTTTAAGATTGTAACTGCAATCTAAGCTCTAGAACCAATAATTGCCGAGATATTTGAAAAAACCCAAAAAAAGTAAAAAAATTTCGTTGTTTTTTGGCCACAGAAAATTCCGCCAAGGTCTTTCGAATTGAAAAACTTGGTTTTTCACTACTGGACTAAAGATATACAAGTAGGAAAAAAAAAATCTAATACCCGATCTTTTGTTCGGTAAGGCCATTTATTTGAACCCAGCTACTGGGCTAATTCCCCATACACTAATGGTGAATGTTGAAAAAAAATATTTTTGTTTCGATTTTAAATCATACTATATTATTAAAACATATTATGATATATGTCAAAATTGGAGAAAGCTTAAGCAACAGCACATGTAAACAAATTGTTGAACTTAAAACGAACAATACATTCTAAATGAGAAAAGAAAATAACACCAATAATAAACTTAATTTTGTGATTGACGTTATACAACCTTATTTATTGCAACAACTTAAACTGTTATGACACTTTGAATTGCACAAGAGTTCCTTTCTTTTACAACTGGATTTAGTCGTGGAATACTCTTTTTGTAATGACAGAGACTCCACGTCTCGAATTAGTTGCAGCTGCTTCTCTCAGCGACATTTCTTAAGACGAATTCTCATGTATGGAAAGTAACATTTCTTTACAAATTACGAACTGATTACGGGTATAAAGATGCTTGATGGTACTATTTTTGTTTGCTAATTTATAAAAGTCGGAGTCTTCTGTTCCAACAACATTCGAAAACATATTTCGGGAAACTGTACTACCACGGTCGACATCAGGGACTTATATTTGAACGGTATCACCGATTTCAACAAGTGGAAATTTTCTTTTTGAGACTCTAACATTTTCGTTGCTTGCAGTAGAAGATTCTCATTCGCTACCGTTCTTTTTTATAGAAATAAACTCGTGTTGTTCAATCAGGGCTTAATATAAAGACGTGGTATGTTGCAGCTCTTCTTCAATATTTTCCTTAGTAATATGGTTTTTGGCATGGCCATTGCTCAAATTTTCTTCAAAAGTATTAACAATTTCTTCGAGCTGTTCTTCGTTCCTTCAATATTTGGAATTTGTTCTCCAAAGATGACGATGCTATGCCTCTTTTTGGTTTAACACCAAACAGGGTTTCATAAGGACTTTGGCGTATTCCTTCGTGGTATGTAGTGTTCTTGGTAAATTGAACAAAGGGTAAACCATCTGACCATATATTTGTATCGTTATCGTTCATCCATGCATTTAACATATTCTGTAAATCTTGATTGGTCCTTTCAACTGAGCCTTGTGTTTGACTATGACGAGGCTTTCCATGAACTATCCTACATCTTTCCAAATAGCGCATAGTTCGGATATGACTCGATTACTGAATTCCCTACCATTATCTGAATGCAATATAGCTGGGACACCAAATGTTAAGAATATTTGAAGAAGGTGATACGCTACTTCTTCAGCTGTCTTAGTTTTCAAAGGTCGTAGCTGGACAAACTCGCTGGACTATCGTTAAATGATCTTGATACACTATTATGAACTTATATTCGCCATCCCTGTGTGACTGCAAGACTATCAGATCGACTTGACATCTTGAGTTTAACTCCGGACTGACCATTGGTTTCCCAACAATACATTTTTTATGTGCCCTATGTTTCATTTGACATTGTTTACATAAATTCAAATACATTGTCTGTCTTCTCGGCTTCTCGTTTCGACCTCCACCAAAGCACATCTGTGACTGTCGATATACACCGGTGAGGGTCCGAATGTATGAGAATATAACCAATTATTCGGTCTTTCACCGACGTAATTGGTATGTGTTGACATTCACCGGAGAATGTCGACATTCTCCAATTTTGGTCTTTCACGGTAACATATATATATATATATATATATATATATGTATGGCATGGAGCGTGTTTTACTCCCGTGTTTAAATATTACTTATGCAGTCAACATCTTCTTTAATCACTTTGGAGAATGGCAGGGAATGGATAACAGGACAGACAATACTTTTTAAATCTTCTTTATTACGTTCCTTAATCGAACAAAGCTCCAGGTTAATCCTTTTCGCGTAGCCATTTTGTTATTTTCCTCTGCACGCCTGCCGCGCGCGTCCGCTATCAACGAAATTTCCATTCAATCTACCTTCAAAATTTTCCTTTCTCAGCTCTCTTGCTGCACAGCGCATGTGTAGACCTCTTCCCTGGGCATCTGGAACCTCATTTCTGCTGATCATACACTTTAACTACGCGCCAAAAACCCGTAGTCTTCTAAAAATAAATCCTCTCGCTAGAATTATTCGCTTTAAGCTCAAAGTGTCACTTTTAAAGGATAATTTCCCCACAGAAAAATACACACGCTTTGTAAATGAATTGTTAGATTCTTATTATTTTAAATCCCCCTTCCACCGTACTTCTCAATTATATTTTGACAGCCCATATATGTTTAGACATATATATATATATATATATATATATATATATATATATATATATATATATATATATATATATATATATATATATACAGTCGAACTTCCATATATCGAAGTAGCAAATTGCCGGAAAAAAATTCGATATATAGAAATTTCGATATATAGAATAGAGCTTAGTTTTAACATAATTCTCCTAAAAAAATGAAAGCTAATTTTCGTATACGAAACTCTATTTCTAATTTATATGCCAATCCCATTAAATGAAAGTTAATAACTAAAAAATGATTTAATATGAAAGATTTATTGAGTACCACATACCTTTAAAAAAACAATAATTCAGTCTGTGGTTACAATGATCACAGTTACATTCTTTTTTTAAAAAAAAACTACGAATATCTTGCTGAACAGCCAGTTTTGCGGAAAGTTCAAAGAAATGTTCGTATTTATTCAGTCCACTAAAAACTTAATCAGGGACATTTTTCGCGAATTGAAGTCCACGATTTAATGTTTCAAATGCCAAAAATTGGGAGATTTTATTCTAAAGTGGAATAAAATCTCCCAATTTGTCTTGAAAAAAATTTCGATATATAGAGATTTTTTCGATATATAGAAGCAATTTTTCTATGTAATGAACATGGAGATTTGCTAAGAGTTCGATATATAGAAAAGTTCGATATATGGAGGTTCGACTGTATATATATATAAAGGTGGTTATAAAAACAATGGAAACACCTGTCAATATTAGTGGTGTTTATGAATGTACTTCATATTCCTAAAAAAACAAGTCTGACCACCAGAAATTTTTATAATACAGTGTACGTATTATTCTACTGTCAGGTAGCAGTAATGAAGCTAAGGGCATCGTGCTTTTGGGGGAAACAGCGTAAAACGTCATACCTTGCAGACCTTGAGAATAGGGAAAATTGTTGGACCGTGTTCAAATTGGAGTATCTGTTACTGAAACCCCCTGGCTAATGGGTCTTTTAAGAGCTATGCTATCGAAAGTCATGATAGCTTACAAAGTGCACGGAAAAACATCCTTTGCCAAACAGAATAGTGGGAGAAAGGGAGAGCTGAGTGAAAGAGTCGGACGAGGTATTGAAGCGGATTGTCACACGAACACGGAACAGTAGTTATTCCCCAGCCACTTGTAATAGATTCCAATACAAAAGATCGTCCACATTGGTACCCCGGGCGCAAATCCTGGTCGAGTAATATGTCGAAAAACGCCATTTGGTCCGGCGAATCATTGTTCAAATTGTTCTTCGCAACAAGACGTGTGTATGTCTAAGAATTTATCTAAGATAATCTAAATAATTTGGCGGAACTGAAAGATGTGATACACCTATATGTCCGTAACATTCCTCCTGATATGCTAAGAGCTACTGTTGAGAATGCAGTAATGCGATTTAACTTGCTTTCGGAAAATGGTGGACGCCACATTGATCATGCTTTGAAACACATTTCAAAAACGATTATACAGATTTTAAACCGATTTCTTCATGTCTTATTTCGTTTAACAATATTGCATACAGTGCCATATTCCCCCTGGTGGTGAGTTTTAACATTTTTTTTCGCGGAAAAGAAATTCCCATGACCTACTTTAAACTATTACCAAGTTTGATAACATTTGGTCTAGTCGTTTTCCTTTTATGACCATTTCAAAGTGGAACTTTAAATTATAACCACCCTGTATATATATATATATATATATATATATATATATATATATATATATATATATATATATATATATATATTATTTATTTGTAAATACGTACATCAACAAATTTGTCTTTTTTTCAGTATAATGGTTTATTTCATTAAAAATATAAATATGGAAATTTATCCGACGAGAAATGGTTAAAATTTTACTTTTCATAAATTGCACATCGTGGTGTATCTTTCCTCCTCTAATGAAATCATAAAGAAAAAAAATTGCAAATGTCAGAGAAAATGCAAATCCATAGAAAAACGTCTTCTGATTTCCTGAAATGAAAAAGTAAAAAATAAATAAATAAAAAACCCATGTTATCTGTCACGTCAACGAGAAAAATTGCTTTCTTAAAATATCTTCGGCTAAATCACGAGAAAATGCCATTTTCATGTCATGAAGCGTTTTACTTCTGGACGAAATGTGTCATGCCAAATTTTATTAGTTTCTTTGATTTTGAGTTCTGGGGAGGAACTCTTTTCAAAAAGTGTGAGAGGCATTAAAGAAAACGTAACCCACAGATTTTATAGGGCCATGGAAAGCGTTATTTTTAAAATGACATTACTTTGAAGTTGTTTAATCTGGGTTTCTGTTTGCACGCATTAGTCTTGATCTCTTCCAAACTCGTTACGTTTAAACTTTGGCGGTGTCACGTTGGAAAGAATAAACATGCTAATATGTCATTAGTACACAGTTTCTTTGAACAAAAGTTTAATTTCAAGTTTAAACTTCATTTTACCGATAGAATAATATATATATACACATACAAATATATATATATATATATATATATATATACTAGGAGCTTCGCCCCTAGGCTCGCTAACCTCGCTCCTCTGTTATGGCTAATAGCGAGATACAGAGAGGTGATTCTCGGGCAATGTAACAGCTTGCATCCATTTACTGTTGTCACCCTTAATGTGAAGGGCGTTTCAACACTCTTAAATTATCAGCTTTAAAATTCAATTAAAAATCAAAAATTTATAATATAGACTTGAAATGAGGTTCATATGAAAATGAATGCTTTCAGCTTCCAGATGATGTAAATATTTTCTTGTAAGATAAAACCTCGAGGAGAGTCGATATTACATCCACATAAGGAACGATATTTCTTGAAAAACTGTGTTTCAATTTTTGATGAAAATATTAGTCTGTTTTAAAATATTTTTAAACAAATGAGGTATAGTTTAAAAGAGAAATGTCTGTAGTCTTAGATTGTAAAAAGATCAAAATTCTACGGTCATTTTTTGGCGAGTTATCGTAATCTGAAGATGAAAAAGTCAATATTTTCCCACAAAACATAAAATAAAGAAAAAACTTAAAAGTCCGAAGAAGATGAGACATGTCTTACATTGTTCCCCACAGTTTTCTGCGTCTATTGGTATCGACCCCATACCCCCAGCGGTTTTAGAGGAGGAAGTGTGACAAGCTTTTGACAGCGGCGACAGCGGGAGTTACTTTTTTTTAGAATATGTATATATATATATATATATATATATATATATATATATATATATATATATAATTATACATATATATATATATATATATGTGTGTGTGTGTGTGTGTGTGTGTGTGTGTGTGTTTGTGTGTGTGTGTACATAAATAGAGACTGAAAGAGAAATGAGAGAGTGTTTAGAAAAGTGGTTAAAACTTCAGTTTAATGAATTGCACACCGTGATGTATACATCCCAACTTATCAAATTCTAAATTAAAAAATTATAGAGGTGAAAGAAAATGCAAATCTACAGAAAAAAGTTTCCTGGTTTTATAAAATGAAAAAGTAAATTCTCTATGTTATCTGTACCGTCAACAAGAAAAATTGCTTTCTTAAAATATCTTCTGCTAAATCACGGGAAAATGCCATTTTCATGTCATGAAACGTTTACTTCAGGACGAAATGTGTTATGCCAAATTTTATTAGTTTCTTTCATTTTTAGTTCCGGGCAGGAACTCTTCTCAAAAAGTGTGATAGGCATTAAAGGAAACGTAACGTGTAGGTGTAAAATATAAACAATAGAAATAAAGAAAAATTACAAATCAAGCATAGACTGCTAATTCACTTTAACATAAAACATATCCTGCAAAGAAAACATTTTCAATAGAGGATAGCGCAGAAGCTTCATATCCCCATAATGAAAAAAACAAGTAAATAATCCAACTATCTCTGTTGGATTATTTATATGTAACGTGTAGGTTTTATAGATTCAAGAAAAGCGTCCTTTTTAAATGGCATTATATTTGAAGTTGTTTAATCTGGGTTTGAACACGCACGCATTAGTTTTGATCTCATTTAAACTCGTTAAGTTTAAAGTTTTGCATTTATAGGTTTGCTAATAAGTCATTAGTATACAGTTTCATTTTCTAAAAGTTTAAATTAAAATTCAAACTTCAGTTTAGCTCCAGTTGATCTAGGAAATGGGACAGAGTCAATTTTTTAAGTGTGAACTAATCAATAAGTGTAATTATACATACATACATATATATATATATATATATATATATATATATATATATATATATATATATATATATATATATATATATATATATATATATATAACAAAAATATATAAAGCATGTGTTGTACCAATACTAATACATTATTAAATACAGGCATTAATATGTATATTGTCAATATGCGCTAAGCTGCAATTATTAGACAATACTATATAAGATATAATTAAAACAATGATATAATGATACACCAAGATAAGTTAAAAAAGGATAGTGAATTTCTGAAGCAAAAAGGAAATTTTGAAACAAAAACGAAAATTGATGTATTTGAAAAGACGTGAGGGGAATTAAGACCCCTCTATCCTGGTTAAAAGATCTTTTTACATAGCTAAAACTTTCCCGGCATTCCTCATACATCAATTAGAAAATTAAAAACTTTTCAAAAAGTTTAAAACAAAAAATAGAAGACATTTGGGCTGCCAATGGGGGGGGGGGATCATCGTCCTATTTGGCAGATATATATTTATATTATTTTGAATCTAAATCCTCAATTTTTCCAAAAATAGCTTTCTTTAGATACGTAGATGACATTTTCATTGCTCACGAGGTTAACTGTAACTTTTCCTACTTTTTATCGAGATAAAACTCACTAAGACTGAACAAAACTCCAATAATGAAATAAACGTTTTGGATGTTACCATTACTTTATCAAATGGCACTCTGTCTTTTTGCATTTTCGATAAACAAGATATGTAGGACTTTGAAATAAACCGTCTATGCAATTGGAATACTGCCTTGCATTCAAATGTAAAGCGTAATATAGTGAACAACTACTTAATTCGATGTGATAGACTTTGTGGACCTGGGACTGAGATGAGAAATAAAGTTAAGAACTTCACTGAACTAGCTATACAAGCGGAATATCCAGCTGGCTTTCTGGTGGATATACTATGGCATTATTTCGGACGTGTGGATGTCCTTGGGCACTTTGACTTGAGGGTATAGTGTTAATTTTAAATTTTTAATTGTAGTATAACTTTTTCTATGCTTTTTCTAATACATTTTTAATTACTGTTTTTGTAAGGTAGTTTTTAGAGATCATCTTATTATGACATTATGTCACTTTATTTTATTATAGTATAAAACTTCAATTTTTATGTCTCACTTTTTCTCTTTCTTGTTTTAAACTTTTTGAAAAGTTTTAAATTTTCTAATTGATGTATGACGAATGCTGAGAAAATTTTAGTATGTAAAAAGATCTTTTAACTAGAATAGAGGGGTCTTAATCCCCCTCACGTCTTTTCAAATACATCAATTTTCGGTTTTGTTTCAAAATTTCCTTTTTGATTCAGAAATTCGCTATCTTTTTTTAACCTATCTTGGTGTATCATTATATCATTGTTTTAATTATATCTTGTGTATATATATATATATATATATATATCTGTGTGTGTGTATATATATATATATATATATATATATATATATATATATGTATATATGTATTTATATATATATATGTAAAGGATTTAGTGGGAAAAGAATGATTATTCTAAATTTAAAGGGGGCTTGGGAATTAAATAATATTCGTGGCGTAATTCGCCTCTAGTTGTTCGTATTGCAAGACGCGAATTGGGAAAGGGAAGTTCCCTTTTCATTATGTAATCTTGACGCGCCTCTGGGTTCTGCGGTCGAGGAGGAAACATTTACATTTTAGTCTTGAAAGATGTCTGATTTGGGCTCTGCGCATGTGCAGGGAGAGTTGGCGCGCGGAGATGCCCGCGAATTTGGGCAGCGCGCGGAATAGAATATAGTCGATGCTATCAGATGTGTATTTCGCCGCGGCTCTAAAAAAGAAATGGCGAATAATGAAATGCGTAGATCTGGAGAGGTGGTTTATATGACATTGAACTGAATAAACTCTACTTAATTTAGACGATGCTGAGTACTTTTTGAGTGTATGTCTTCCCTCGATGCCATGGACTGTAAAACAAGAAGACTGCAAACGACATAATAGCAGGCAAAAGCCAACGCCTGTCAGTAGCCGGCAGTGATGAAATCTACAACGGGTTAATTAAAAACAATTTGTATAACACACAGGTGCGAAGAATATTTACGACCTTATAAAGAAATTAAATTACGTTGAAAAAAAATTAAATAACTATGTCAGAAGAAACAAGTGACACCGACCTTCAAAAAAATATAGCACTTGATGACAGTCTCATGCAACAAATTGGATCTCCTGAAGGGACAATACCCACTGCAAATACATATAACGCAGAAGAAAACACAAGAAAATGAATACTGAAGAATCGCAGAAGGACAGCCGATGGACCAAAAAAGACATAGCAAAAAAAATAAATGAAGAAAAATTAAAAATTCCAATTTTCGACAGCAAAAGGAAAAAGAATATGCTTCCTTGGTTAACCATGTTCGATTAAAAATGCCAAGCGCTAAATTTAGACGCAGAGTGGAAGAAAGAGAACTTAATTAATTTTGTGAACGATGAGGTGCAGGACTTAATAATTTCCACAGAATTATATAAAGAAAATTATGATGACATAAGAAAGAATTTAATTACAATATTTTCAAGAAGTCGTGAACAGCTCATAACAGATTTCCGTAACTTAAAACTACAAGATGATGGTGATATATATGACTATTACAAGAAAAAAATAGAAATAGGAAGCTCTCTCGGAAAAAATGATGAAGAATTAGTTGAAATACTGACAATAGACTCGCCGCACCACATCAGAACATTACTAACTGATTAAAAACCCATATGAGTGGCTGGAGAAGGCGAAGAGAATACAAATTCCCATTTCTCCGACAGACATCGATCAGAAACAAAATCAAGACAAACATTTACATGCAAGAAGAGAGGATTTTCGATTTCAGCCAACTTTCGCCCAACAATTTAATCATGAAGAATACAGAGGAGAATTTGATCAGCGCACTCCACAGAGCTTTAGACCACGACAAGGGCGATATGACAGAAGAGAAAATGTGCCTGACAGACGGGAAAATTATTATGGCTGGCGACGAGAAAACCGCCAACAGTCTCATCAACAGTGGAATAGGACTGATCTCCACGACAACAGAGACAACAGACGACTTATAATTTCAGCTCGGGTGAGTGATAAAAATGTTCAATGCTTATTAGATACGGGTTCTACGGTTACACTGATTTCACAGTCATTATTTAAAGTAATTAAAGATTTTAAAAAACTAAACTTAGAAAATATTGTGTTAAATCAAACTGATGGTCAAGTAACTGTAACAAATTTAATAAAAACAACTGTAAAAATTGGTAAAATAACTAGGGAAATTGAAATGATGGTCATAAAAAGTGATTTGCCATATGTGTTACTAAGTTTAGAACATATGAGACTTTTTCGTCTCGAAATAAATTTAAGAAACTTAAAAGTATACCAATTTAATAAGGAAATAGTACTGTGTAATGATAATAATTATGTTAATCCATATGCATTGAATGTTCAAAGAAAAAAATTTGGAAATTATTGTGATAATATGTATTATGGTAAAAGGTGTTATAAAAATAACAATATGTGTAATTTTAGAAATGTAAACAAAAATGTATATGAAAATAGAAAATATTTTAATCATTGGACTGTGAATAGTAATAGCGGGTATGATAAAGGTAGAAAATTTGTTAAGAGAAACTATTTAAGATATGATAAAGATCCTGAGCACTACAAAGGGACTGATTACAAAAATTATGTGAAAAATAATGTGAATAATGCTTTTCCAAATGACTATGAAACCCTGAATTTTGACAATAACCAAAGAATGAGAAAATCAAATGTAAATTATGAGAATTCAAACAAAATAACAAGAACTGATTGTAATGTTCAAAATTTAAAAGAGACATCAGGTATCCCCGATGATACATTGAATACTCTGTTATGCTTTGGACTTTGTGACACCAGAGCAAATACAAGAGGACTGGCCCCGATTAGAAAACATTTTAGAAACTTTCGAACATATCTTTTCAAAAAATAAACATGATGTAGGAAAAATAAAATTAGAACCTCAAAGAGTTCACTTAACTTCAGAACTTCCAATAGCTCTTAGAACCTATCGTTCCTCACAAACTGAAAATTTAGAAATACAAAAACAAATAAATGAGTTGTTAAAAGCAGGATTTATTAAACCATCCCATTCACCATTTGCATCACCAGTGTGTTTAGTAATAAAGAGAGGAGAAGGAAAAACTCGTTTATGCATAGATTATCGTAAATTAAATTCAATCACAAAATTTGATTCAGAACCTATTCCAAGAATAGATGACATCTTAGACCAACTAACACATGCAAGATACTTTTCAACACTTGACTTAACTTCGGGATATTGGCATATTGCAATACATGACAAAGACACAGAAAAATTAGCTTTTACTACAAATTTTGGACTATATGAGTGGCTCAGGCTCCCCTTTGGTTGGAAGAAAGCTCCCAGTGTTTTTCAACGAGCAATTAGACAAATTTTAAACAAGTATCAAATAAAATATGCACTAAATTACTTTGATGACATAATAATTTTTTCTCAAAATTTTAATGAACATATGCAACACTTAGAAGAAATTTTTCAAATCTGTAAACAAGAAAATATCAAACTAAAAAAATCAAAGTGTCAATTTGCAAAGAAGGAAATAAATTTCTTAGGTTATGAGGTGTCACAAGGACAATATTCTCCACAAAATACAAACATTGAGACAATAAAAAAATTGTTACCACCCAAAAATGTAAAAGAACTCCAAAGATTTTTAGGTTCCATAAATGTATACCATAAGTTCATTCAAGATTATGTAAAGTTAAGATTACCACTCAACAAATTATTAAAGAAAGATGTAAAATGGAACTGGTCTCCTGAATGTCAAATATCATATCAAAGATTAAAAGATGAGTTAATTTCAAAACCAATTTTGACTTTATATAATCCAAATTATCCATGCCACTTGTACGTTGATACCAGTCAAGAAGCAATAGCTGCAGTTTTGAAACAAAAACATCCAAATGGACAATTACACCCAATAGCTTTTTATTCCAGACAATTAAGAAAACATGAGAAAAATTATGCCATAACAGAGCTTGAATGCTTGACAATTGTTGATTCAATTGACAAATATCACTGTTATTTACATGGCCAGAAATTTACAATACATTCAGATCACTCTACATTACAATGGCTAAAAAATGTAAAGAATTAAACTGGCAGGCTATTTAGATGGTCATTAAAATTATCAATGTATGATTATGATATAGTGTATATTAAGGAAAAATGCAATCATGAGGCTGATATGCTATCCAGAAACCCTGTAAGTCATTTTGTTAATCAATATTGTTATTTCCTAAGCACAGATGAAATAATTAAAGGACAGTGGGATGATAATATAAATAACATTAAGTATAAAAAATATAATGGAGTCTTAACTATAAAAAAGAAAAACTTAGTCAAAATTGTAGTTCCTCCATCACTAAGAGTAAAGTTAATAAATTCAGCTCATGAAAAGTTCGGTCACCCAGGTGTAAAAAAGATGTTAAAGTTAATTTCCCCAATTTACTATTGGCAAGACATAATTGTAGACATAGCAAATTTTGTTCGTTGTTGTGAAACCTGTCAAAAGAATAAAAAATCAACTCAGAAAAAATTTGGACTGATGGAGCAAGTGCCTGTGGCGAATGAACCATTTGACTTAATTTCAGTCGATACTGTTGTTGGTTTCAATTATTACAATTCTGCAAAAAAATATCTTCATCTTGTAATTGATCATGCAACCAGGTACATATGGACATTCCTCTCAAAGAGTGCAACCAGTGAAACTTACACAAACTGCTTGAGACAAGTTTTCAATATTAAGGTTCCAAAACAAATACTCAGTGACAGAAATGCTGCATTCACTTCTTCCAGATTTAAGAAATTTTTAAAGCATCACAATGTACGACAATTATTAACCAGTTCGCATAGACCTCAGACAAAGGGCAAGAATGAAAGATGTAATCAAACAATAGTAGCAAAATTAAGATGTAAAGTAAATTCTTCTTCGAAAAAAATTCCCTGGACAAAAGTTTTAGAACAGGTAACTTCTGAATACAATAATCAACCCCATTCTGTGACTGGTTTTTCCCCTAACTATCTTTTATTTGGAATACTACCATATGATTCACCTTTGCCCAATACAACTTCATTAAATTACCCACCTCTTGAGGAAGCTAGGAAAATTGCAGTGCAAAGAACTATTCAACACCATAAAATTAATAAACAAAGATATGATAACCATTTTGTTCAGTCAAATTTTAAAATTGGTGAATTAGTGATGTACGAAGAATTTAAATACCCAAATTCAAGAAAACTAGATCCACTTTATTCAGGCCCCCTACACAATTTTAACACTAGAACCGCGGAGCGGGTCAATTTGACCCAAAACGATGTTTAATTTATCACCACGAGAAAAGTATCGATTGAAAAAAAATTCCTTTTATGACTTTTAATATTTTAAGGTGAACAACAATTTACCAAATTTAAAAATTCGTAACATAAATAATTTTCCGATTATTAACACTTATACCTAGAACCGCGGAGCGGGTCAATTTGACCCGTCAGAATTGTTACTGCACAAATAACGAAAAAACAGATATATTTTCTCGAACTGTAACTGTAAAATACTTCTACCCCACCCTAGAATTCCTTAAATGGACTGTACCAAAAGGGGGGATAGTGAAGGTTTTTCAGTCAAGGTCATTATATTAGGTTTGAAGCACGAACTACGTTCGAATGCAGTGAAAAATTACTGCGAATATTTAGAAGACTTTTTGAAGTTGCTTTTATTCTGTAATTAGTATATGTATAAAAACTATGTCAAGACGCCGTAATCTTGCTGTTTAGGAAGCTTTAGAATATTTAAAATAATTATCTGAAAAGGATTCGGAAGGTTAAAAAAAAAAAGGTTTCTCAAGATTCGATTTTGAGTAGTGAGGATGAATACCTGCCTGCTATTGAATAAAATTTGGATTCGAATGAAGAAAATTAAAGTGAAGATGACTCTCGCAATACTCTAACAATCCCTGGTCCTTCTCATCGCAATACTGATGATAATTTATCTTATAAAACATAAAAATCAAACATTCCAAGAAAAATATACGCATGCAAAGAAATTTGAAAAAGAAATAGGCAATAACATTCAAAGTTGGAAATAATGAAGATGGCAAAGATGGGACAATTTGGAATGTCGCTCAAATAGGAACAAACGATAGAGGAAGAAAATCAAAATATAATGTCTTGAAAGAAGTAGGGGGGGGGCCCAACACCACATGCTAAACGCAATGTTATCGACAATAGTCCTTCAAGTGCTTGGAGATATTTTATAGATGAATGGATATTGAAATAGCTAAAGAAATGTACTGAAGATGAAGCTCATCGGCAGATTCAGGAAGCAGAATGGAATATAACATTAGAAGAAATAGATGCTTTTATATAATGTTTATATGCACGTGGTATATATTGTGCAAAAGGACTTGAACTGTATAGCTTGTGGTCAAAGGTAAAAAAGGTAAAAACGTTTTGTTGCTAAGTAGTCTCCATCCAAACGTAGAAATTGCAGATAACCCCAAAAAAATACCTGATACAATCGTTTTCTACAACGCAACTAAATACGGTGTCGACGTGATTGAACAAATGGCAAGGAAATATACAGTCAAGTCTCCTTCACGTAGGTGGCCAGTGCAGGTTTTGTTGTAATATTTTGGACCTTGCTGCAATCAATGCCTGGGTTTTATATAAAGCTGTAACTGGAAAATCTATTAGTAGACGACAATTCATCCAAGACTTAGTTGAAGAATTGCGAGAAAAGTTTGTTCTCTTCCGACTTAAAAAGGTGGCAAAAAGAGCATGTGAAGCAACCAATGAAAACGACCGACAACCAAAAATTAAGCGTAAACGAGTCCGTTGCCACATTTCGAAACGTGAAAATAAAACTCTAGATATCTATTCAAAATGTAAAGCACCCATGTGGAAAATGTACAAAACTGATTACTCAGTTTTGTACAAAATGCATACAGTAAATTGGATTTTATAATCTGTAAAACTAAGTACTGATAAATTTTTTAGTAACTGATAAAATTTTTAATTTTTAATTTTTTGAAATTATGTCTAAACATATTGAAAAGATATACTCTGTTTTTACATTGAAATTAGAAAATTTATGTCATATTTGGTTAAACAGACATGTTATTATATTCCAGGATATAAAATTTTAAATACGATTTTGTAAAAATCAAGTTAATTTGTCTTGATTTATATAAATTATTTAATGTAAATTCTGAGAAATATTGATTATTATTTAAAAAATAAAATGTTTTAGTTAAATAAATTAAGCGCTTGTGCATATTTTATAAGTTTACAATCTAGGGTCAAAATGACCCGCTCCGCGGTTCTAGGTATATCGAAAGTCCCGCGGTTCTAGTGTTAAATCAACTATCTAATGTAAATTTTTAAATTAACAGACCAAATCAATATACTGGAAAATCCACCGACATTGTACATTCAACAAGATTAAGACATTTTCATCCACAAAATGAGTTTAAATTAAAATAAATTTCAGTTCCTGCAGCATTTCTTAGGGGGAAAATAAGGAAAGTTTTGTACTAATTGCAAATAAAATTGAATTTGTGAATTTTGAATGTTAATAATAAAACTATGAAAATTAAATTGTATTTCTGAAATTAAGGAAAAGCTATAATATGATTTGTGTTGATTTTTATTTGACTTTAACAATTGTATGATATGAGTTAAAATTTAAATAGCTGTTGAAAGAACTTTTTCTAAATCTACAAAATCTGAGTATGTTGAAATGTTCATCACTAGTTTATAATGTTTTGAATTGTCTTAAAGCTGAACTGTATGTGATATTTGCCCAATTATGACAAGTCTAATTCTTTTACCTTTTTAATTTCCCTCTTTCTTGAAGTCTATACTATCTCCCACTTCTACCCACGCGTTGGAAGTCATCCCAATTACCTAATCACTTGTATATAAGCAATTCTACGTGTCAGTCACTTTAGGTGCTGAGTTAATCCAAGATAAAAAAAATAATTACCAAAGACAGGCTGTGGGATGACCGCTCATTTGTCCTCCCTTTTCCTTCAGGTTTCTGTTGACTCATGTTTTCCCCATTTGAATTCATGAGTGAACGGATTACCCTTTTCCTCTTGGTTGGCTGGGTGTTAAATCCTTTCCTTTTTCTGGAGTCAGTGAGTGAATACTCACTGACTCTTTTGAGCCTTTCCCAACCTAGAGTTTCAGTGCCGTGCACTATACGCACCAATTTTTCACTCTGAATTTTGTTTAGAGTTGTCGGTTGTGGTTAAGACGGTGGGAAATTGTTGAACCTGCTCTCCTCTGACCCAACTATGCACTTGTTCACTCAACTACACAAACACACACAAACAAAAACATACACCTTGGATTAAACAGAAAGTACACACATGAAGGAGTGGTACACCAGTACCAGAAGTGAATTGTTTTACATAATGAATCTATCATTGTGAAATATTAAGGTGAATGAAGTGTAAATTATAAAATGTTTGATAACTTTGAATTGTGATAAATTTGAATCAGAGTTTTGTGTTATGGAAAAATTGTGAAGTATAAATAATATGTAGAGTATTTTGAATTTCATGTGTAATTTCATATGTTTGTATTTCATATGTAAGTCGAAGGTGTAAAAGAGCTCTAAATGAAAAACAAGTTAGTTGAATTGATGTAAAAATTTTGTGATATTCAGTAAATAGAGGTAAAGGAGAAAATTCCCATGGGAAAAAAGATAAAATGTTTATATTCTTTTTCAACCACTAATATGTTTTTGTCTTGCACTGACAATTGATTCCAGGAGGCCTCCAAGCAAGACGGTCGACCGCAGTTTCTTTTTGTTTTTCATAGTTAATTGTTCTTTTCATTTTACGTCCATTTTCATATTACCATAATCTGTGTAAATAAATTCAATATTTGTAGCAATGTAAACTGGAACTGTTGTAAAATAGAAGGCGAGTGGACAGCTTACAGGACTGTCGATTACATTACCACTCAAAGAATTTGATGAAAATATTAAAGCATGGACTTTAAATTGTAAAATACTACTGACAGTCCACGTTAATGGTCAACATTTTTATTCTATTAATTTAATTTAATAAGAATGGTAATAATAATAATAATAATAATAAAAGGTTCCTAAATGAGATTTTGAAGTGACATTATTTTCAGGTGAGTCTTATTGAGATAATATTTTGGTATAATTAAGGTGATATTTTGAATATTTATAGTGATATATTTTGAGATAATGTCGTAATATCTTCCTATTTTGCTTCAAGTCATCAGTGATATAATATAATATACTGTACAACTCAAGAATCTTTTAATGTAACTTGTAAAGTATTTTAAACTGTGTATTTTTTTAAAACCACTGCTCCAGGTCTCGCAGCTCAAAAAGGGATTATCCAGGTGTTATAACGGGGACATTTGGTTTTAATAATGGGGTTCACTGGGATCTTTGTTGTGGGGAGACGTCCCTACTCAGCATGTTTTCCAGTTGGCTGATTTGATGATTTTGCTCTTCTGAGGTGTTTCCACATGGAATTAGCTACTCCTTGTGTGCGCGCCTTCAGGGGGACGGGGGAAAAGTTGTAAAGGATTTAGTGGGAAAAGAATGATTATTCTAAATTTAAAGGGGGCTTGGGAATTAAATAATATTCGTGGTGTAATTCGCCTCTAGTTGTTCGTATTTCAATTGGGAAAGGGAAGTTCCCTTTTCATTATGTAATCTTGACGCGCCTCTGGGTTCTGCGGTCGAGGAGGAAACATTTACATTTTAGCCTTGAAAGATGTCTGATTTGGGCTCTGCGCATGTGCAGGGAGAGTTAGCGCGCGGAGATGCCTGCGAATTTGGGCAGAGCATGCAATAGAAGTCGATGCTATCAGATGTGTATTTCGCCGCGGTTCTAAAAAATCAATTATGCCTCGTCGAAACGATTAATTATGCCTCGTCGAAAACAGCGATCATCTTTTGATCAAGTATCCGAGTTCGACAGAGGAAGGATAGTGGCCTACCGAGATTGTGGATTATCTTTCAGAGAAATCGGTAGTCGTGTTAGACGAAACCAAACAACGGTAATGCGGATATGTAATCGTTGGATGCAGGAGGGTACGACGGACCGGCGCAGTGACGGATCGCTCAGTCAAATCACGAACCATAGCACAGAACATGCAGTCTGTAACGCATCATCCAGTGTCTGCGCGTACCATTCGACGCTGTTTACAGCAGAGTGGTCTGTCCGCAAGACGTCCATTGCTTTGTCTACCCTTGACGCAGAAACACAGACGTCTCCGCCGCCAATGGTGCGATGACAGAAGGATGTGGACGGCAGAATGGAATGAATTTGCCTTTACTGACGAGTCACGCTTCTGTCTGCAACACCACGATGGTCGCATTCGAGTCTGGAGAACCGTGAAGAGAGGATGCTGAACAGCTGCGTTATGCACCGCCACACTGGTCCTGCACCGGGTATTATGGTATGGGGCGGTATTGGATATCACTCTCGCACACCTCTAGTACGCATTGCCGGTACTTTAAACAGCCAGCGCTACATCTCCGAGGTGTTGGAGCCAGTTGTCCTTCCTTACCTTCAGGGCTTGCCCACAGCCATATTTCAACAGGATAATGCGCGACCACACGTGGTACTCATTGTCCAACGGTTCTTCGTCAATCGCCAGATTCAATTGCTTCCCTGGCCGCCTCGCTCTCCGGATCTTTCGCCGATAGAAAACATGTGGTCCATGGTTGCTCTACGATTGACCCAGATTCCATCCCCAGCTGCCACAGCAGATCAACTTTGGCAACGTGTGGAAGCTGCTTGGTCTGCTGTACCCCAAGAACTCATCCAAAGTCTCTTTGAATCAATGCCGAGGCGTGTGGCAGCGGTGATCTCCATCAATGGCGGCTATTCTGGCTTCTGATTTTGGCAGGAACCACACTTCACAGAAGTCTATAAATTTAATCATTTGATACTTGGTCAACATGTTATCTACAAAATAAATTTTGTTGTGATATCTCTTGTCTTTCTTGGTGTTGCAATTTGGGTGGCCAGCAGTGTATATATATATATATTTATATATACACTCATGGACAAAAAAATTAGCGCACCAAGAAATAATTGCGGGATCGTAACGAAACTTTCAATGATGGTACATGTCGGGGAGATATGCAAATGGTTAGAAATGCAGCGTGGTTGCTCATTACGTATAGCCGGTAGAGGGCGTTGAACATCGTACTCTGTGGAGTATAAAACAGGTAACCAAAGCTTGTTTGAGTGTGCTGAATCATTTACAAAGGAAGAGCTGAGATAGACATGCCATTACGCCGTGGTCGAAGACAATATAAGCAGTTGTAGCAGTTTGAGAGGGGGAGAATCGTCGGGATGATGGAAGCTGGGTGGTCAGCTAGGTGAGTAGCTCGTCAATTAGGCCGTTCTGATTGTGTTGTGAGGAGGTGTTGGGACCAGTGGACCCGAGAGATGTCATGTACACGAAGACCAGGCTCAGGACGCCCTCGACAGACCAGTTGTCGAGAAGACCACCACATCGTAAGAAATGCACGCGTACAGCCAACTGCTTCATCGGCCTCCATCCAGGCACAGGTAGCACCTTCACTAGGAGCCTCTGTGTCTTCTCGAACCATACGAAGGCGCCTGGCTGAAGGACAGTTGGTATCGCGACGCCCATTACGTGTGCTGCCCTTGACGCCCACCCATCGACGCCTCCGTTTGGAGTTTTGCCGCGCACGAGGAAACTGGACTGCAGCGGAATTGAACCAGGTCGTCTTTAGCGACGAATCCAGATTCAATCTCGCCAGTGATGACAATCGTGTTCGTGTGTGGAGAGCCCGTGGTGAACGCTTCAATCCTGCCTTTGCTGTACAGTGACACATCGCTCCCACAGCTGGTGTGATGGTATGGGGTGCCATTGTCTACAATACACGGTCACCCCTAGTATTGTTCCGTGCACCATGACAGCCCAGCATTATGTTCATGAAATCCTGCAACCACATGTGTTGCCACTCATGCAACGGTTCCCAGGAGCCATTTTTCAACAAGACCATGCTCGGCCTCATACGGCAAGGGTGTCACAAGACTGTCTCCGCACTGTTACTACCCTTCCTTGGCATGCCCGATCCCCAGATTTGTCTCCAATCGAGCATATCTGGGATCATTTGGGACGACGAGTTGGGCATCCCACGAGTTTGAACGAACTAGAGGCAAGTTTACAGCAAATATGGAACGAAATGTCTCAAGACATTATACAGAACTTGTATGACTCAATGCCCGATTGTATCACATCACGCATTCGCGCTAGAGGGGGTCCAACGGAGTATTAACTCCTCCGTTCTTTTGCCTTTTTCTCTGAAATAAATTATCCTTTTTCTTTGATTTTCTTATCATTTACTTATATCAAAGTATTCATTACGTATGTAAAATTTCGTTTCATTTTGACGACTCCTTCGTGGTGCGCTAATTTTTCTGTCCATGAGTGTATATATATGTATATATGTATTTATATATACATACATATATATATATATATATATATATATATATATATATATATATATATATATATATATATATATATATATATATATATATATATATATATATATATATATACGGAGAGAGAGAGAGAGTGAGAGATATTAATAGTATTTTAAGTGTTTAACTATTAAAAATTTATACTTTTTAGAAGATAGAATAAATTTATAAGGAGTAATTCAGTACATCTGCAAATAGGAGAAGGGTTTCGGTTTAAGTTGCTTTCATTATACTAAATTATATTTCTAGTTATCTTTGCAGACTTAAAATTTCAAGAAATATAATTATTTGCAAAAATAACAATGTTTTCAGCGTACACAATTTTAATTAATGAAAGTTCACTTAAATGTCAGGGTAGAAATTCCAAGAGGAAAACAATTTTGTAAATATATATAAATTTTCCCCCAATTAATTATAATCAGCTTTTCGCATTCGCTGAGCAGTTTTGCAAACTAGTAATTATTCATTTTTTAAATACCTTGCAAAATTAAGGTTGAGAAGACATATAGTTACAGTCAAGTCACAGGAAAAATAATTAGAGCAGCAATTAAGTAGATTAATGAAAATATTTTTCTCTTCAAAAAATAATATCATATCTTACTGATCTTTGAAATGCATGTAATTTTGTTTACCTTACAAAGAACTACTTTTTCAGACACGAAACTAATTCTGAAAATATATAATTAAAAAGTGATTTGATGGGTATGTTATAATATATATATATATATATATATATATATATATATATATATATATATATATATATATATATATATATATATATATACAGGGAGGTCATAAAAATAACCTTGCCCATACATGGACCTCTAGCGGCTATTTCGTTCAACCTATCGAGATGAAATTTCAGATATAGTTTTTCAGAGGTATGATCTCAGAATTCTGTGAATGGCAACAACATGGCGCCCACCGTTACGGTTATTGGTACAGAAACTCGAAATTTTCAAATGGTAACGCCCCCTTTTTCCCATCGCAAAATGCTCAGCGCATGCTAAAACTGTAAAAAGCGTTGGAACGGTACGTGTATCCCAAAAAAACGGACGGGTTATGCATGCACAAAAAACAGCTTTGCGAACGGCCAACAAACACACGATGAGGGAAATTTGCATATGACAGAGGATAGCAACCAATCACAGAACGCCGTTCTTCAGATATTCAGCTTAGAGAACCGATAAAAAGCTCTCTGATTGTATTTTTGTTAGCCATTCGTAGAGCTGTTTTTTTTTGTCCATGGATAACGCGTCCGTTGTTTGTAATGCACGTACCGTTCCAATGCTTTTTAGGGTTTTCGCATACGCTGAGCATTTTGCGACCGGAAAAAGTGAGCGTTGCCATTCGAAAATTTCGATTTTCTATACCTATAACCGTAACCGTGGGTGCCATGTTGTTGCCATTCACAGAATTCCGAGCTCATACCTCTGATAAACAATATCTGAAATCTCATCTCGTTAGGTTCAACGGAACGGCCGCTAGAGGTCCATATATTGGCAAAGTTTTTTATGACCACCCTATATATATATATATATATATATAGACAGATATATATAATATGTATATAATATGTATATATATATATATATATATGTATGTATGTATGTTTATATACAATTTATGCTTTAAGAAAGAATATTTCATACCTAAATAGTAAAGAAATGAAGGAAGAGGTATATAAATTCTAAAGCATTAACTACATTTAAAAAGTTGCTAAAGTACAATTATATCAGTAAAAACTTCTGTATTTTTCTTGATCAGTTAAGCATTCCTATGGGGTTTAAATTTATGTATATCACAAAAGCAAGATCTGACTGACTGACTGACTGACAAATTTTTAAGCTGTTTTTGTAATATTCTTTAAAGTTTGCAAATAAAATAATAATTTGAGGGTTATAAAATTTATATCACGATAAAAACCATAAAAATTCCTTTAAAATGAAATCTTTTCCATATCTTTACCTCCATTTTCTGATTTTTGGGGAATTTTTAGAATTTAATCTATTAAATGCTGATCACGTGGTTTCTTTTCTCTTTCTGATACTTTAAACTAATTTTGCGTCACGTGCATAACAACGAAATAGACAAAAATATTTCTTGATAATGCGGCAGACGATTGGACATTATTCAAAAAAATATTAAAATACAGTAAAAGATGTGTTCCTCAAACTGTACTATATTAACTGTACTATATTCTTTAGTATGTTCTATTAGATTTAATTTGAATATTTTCTACATTATTTTGTCTATAAAATATCCCTTACGATTTTCTTATAAATATATTTTTTTGTTTTTTTACATCAACTGCATACATTGATCGTTGTATTTATTATAAATATATATATATATATTTATATACATATATATATATATATATATTAAGCATTACTTGTATACATTGACCGTTGTATTTAAATTGAATGAACTCCGTAGCGAAGTGCGGGTTTTCAGTTAGTATATATATAAAACAGTTGCGTAACTGACTAATAGACTAACTGATTGACTGACTGACAGATAACGCACAGACCAAACCGCTGGACTTAAAGGGCTGAAATTTTGCATGGTGATTATTCTTATAGTGAAGGGGTGCAGTAAGTAAGATTTTTGAAAAATTGTTCTTAGATTTTTTTAAATTAAATTTTTAAGCTGTTTTTGTAACATTCTTTAAAGTTTGCATTTAAAATAATAATCTGAGTGTTATAAAATTTATATCACGTGGAAGATCACAAAAAGTCCTTCAAAATGAAATCTTTTTGGAAACTTTACCTCCATTTTCTGATTTTTGGTGAATTTGTAAATATTAATTTTTCGAATTTAATTTGTTAAATGCTCATCACGAGGCTTCTTTCCTTTTTGTGATACTTTAAATTAATTTTGCGTCACGTGCATAACAACGAAATAAATTGACAAAAAAATATTAAAATACACTAGAAGATAAAATTTGACCACTAGACACTAGACTAATTGAGATGGAAGATTTTTAAGAATTTAATTAAACTTAGTATGTTTTATGGATATTAAATATACAAATTAATTGCAGATATTGACCATTGAATTTAATTAAAATATTTTCTTCTACATTATTTTGTCTATAAAAATATTCGTTACGATTTTTTATAAATATTTTTTTGGCATTAATTGCATACATTGACCGCTGTGTTTTATGTGAATGTACTCCGTAGTAAATCACGGATATTCAGCTAGTATTTATATATAAAAAAAGTAAATACAGATATCCCTCCTACAGCACGGCCTCTTACAACACGGTTTCGCTCTAACACGATAGGAAAAATTGCGGGAACCCTCGTATAACACTGAAACCTGTAACACGGTTTCGCTCTAACACGATAGAAAAATTGCGAAAACCTTTGTACAACACTGTACTTCTAAAGCACTAGAAACATGTTTTTTGTGTAACACATTTAAAAACTAAATTACCTTAAAATAATGAAGGGAAATAATAATGAACTGTAGTGCCTTTATAGAAAATGTTTTAAAAAAATTATAATTTATTCATTTGTAACTCTAAAAAATTACAGACCCTTCCGCTGAAAGTAGCCGAAAATTCAAGAGGGAGCTGCAAAATTTTCTATCTCCATACCATGAAATCTACAATGACCTTGTAAGAACAAACATACAAAACAAAATTACAGATTTTTTAAAGAGTATAGAAGGTGCAAAAAATCTAAAGGAAGAAAAAGGTTATGAAAGGTGAAGGTAATATCATTCAACCGAAAAAAGTGTTCTTGTTTGATTGTACTGAGCAGTGATGGGGGAGAAATTTATTAAATTAAGGTCGCATTAAATGAAAATAATATTTTTTGTTTCTTTTCGTTTTGTGATATACATACATTTATATTTTTAATAAAAATTAAGTTGCTTATATGGAATATAAAAAAGTTTGATTTTAATAAGTTTTCGGAACGTAACCTCCCTTTTTGTACTGACTCTGAGTCTCATATAACACGGTTTCAGAGAACACGGCATTTTATAGGAACTTATCTACCTTGTTATAGGAGGGTTACCTGTACCACTCACTGATCCTTATATCTCCGATACCATAAGTGTTAGGAAGTTGAAATTTTGCATGTTAGTTCCTCTTAAGGGCTCTCTAAGAAATATTTTTAAAATATTTGAATTTTAGGGGATTAATAGGGCTTAATCTCGCAATATAGACGCATACTATATCTCTGGAACCATAAGGCTTAGGAAAAGTAAATTTTTAATGATAGTTTCTATTAAGTTCTATGCCTGCATTTAGAATTTTTTTAAAATAAAAATTTTAAGGTTTTGAAAGGAAGGCTCTACCCACTGCCTCTCTCTCGAAATAATCAAACTCTTTATTTCTGGATCCATAAGATCTAGGATACTGAAATTTAGAATGCCTTAAGTTACTCACTAAGATTTTTTTTAAAATTCAATGTTTAAGCAGAATTAAAATTGTCTTAATCCAACAAAATAAAATGGAGACTGGCTGATTACTGTACCTCTGGAACCGTAAGGCCTAGAAAAATAAAATTTTGCTTGGTGGACCCTCTTAGGCCCTATTTCCTCATTAATTAAGCTTCTTAAAAATTCAAACTTTTAAGTAGTTTAAAGAACCTGAAATCCCCAAGGTAAAATGCTGATGAACTGTTCTCTTCAACCATAAGACCTGGAAAGTTAACATTTTCCATGGTGGTTCATATAAAGTCTTAGGTTCTCACTTAAAATTCTATTCAAGAAATTCCAAACTTAAGGGTCTTTAAAGGGGCCTTAAAACCCTCCAAAAACACAGCCTGACTAATCATTGTATCTCAGTAACCTGAAGGCCCAAGAACTGAAATTTTGCCTTGTGGTTCCATTAATTCCTCAAGTGCTCATATAGGATTTTTTTCTTTAATTCAACCTCCAAGGGTGTTAAATTAGGGCCTTAAATCTCCGGAAATAGAAAAATATATATTGAACCCACATATAAAGTCTGATCACTGCCGTTAATTTACAGGGATAACTTCTCTGAGGAATAACAATTCTTTACTGCTAGAGTTATTTTAAATTAAATGAACCAAATTACTTATTTCATTTTAGAAATGTATTCCGTCGCGAAGCACGGCTACTCAGCTAGTACAAAAATAAATGTAATTGTATGCATAATTAAATAATTTTGATAAGTTTTGATAATTATGTTAACACTGCAGGCACAAAATTTACATACTTTGAGTAAAATAAATTTTTTAAACTCCCTTAAGCACAAACTAAAATAAATATTCCATATGCCTGCAAATGTTATACGATGTCAAAAGAATTGTATAAGTAATGAACAATTTCTCTTATCTAATTAGATTTTATTTCCAGTTGAAGGTTAGAAATGTAGTTTCAAAAATGACTGCATTTAAACATTATATATATATATATATATATATATATAATTTTTAATTATTTACTTCGAAAATTTTCTATAGTCGAATGATTTTTGCCCTATGTTTTATAGAACTACTGAGGCGTTTATTATACAGTAAATATCCAAAAACATTAAATGATATAAATATTCAATTACGTTTGCTTACCTAATAAAAAGTTTTAAAAGCTTTTAATGTCCATAATCTTAATTGTCAGGCAAAAACAATCATTTGTTAATAGCGGTAAGAGAACCTCAATACAAATTATTATTTTTACTGAGAAACAATGTTTAATTATTAAAATGTTCCAACTTGAAATTTCTCTACCATAAAGTTTATAATAACTCGCCTCGTTCGCCTTTATGTTACATTTTAACTAAGCTAAATTGCATTTAATAATGGTATTTCGGGGATATAGTTTTGTTTTCAAAGTTTTTCTGTTATACAAAGTTAGCCCAAGCGAAAGTAGAACTTTTGTTTTTTTCTGTAACAGTTTATTGGTTTGAATTTTTATACGTACAGGGAGTAATATGGATGCATGAGCAACATATCCTCCACACATAGAAGTCGCCTTGTCGGTTCAAGCAAACTTCCTAGTTCTTAGTAGATTTCTTATGCCCCGAGTGAAGAACGTCCATGGTTGTCTGCTGATCCAGTCTTATCTATATACACTCTGTCACAAAAAAATATATGCACCCACAAAGAAACGAGCTACTATTGCTAAACTTAACATGTATGTAGATTATGAGGAGATAAGCAAATGATTACGGATCGCTACGAAGTTCATTCAAATTAAATACAACGGTCAATGTAAGCAATTAACGCCAATATATATATATATATATATATATATATATATATATATATATATATATATATATATATATATATATATATATATATATATATATATATATATATATATATATATATAATAAATACAACGATCAATGTATGCAATTGATGTATAAAAAATAACATATTTATAAAAATATCGTAACGGATAGTTTTATAGACAAAATAATGTAGAAGAAAATATCCAAATTAAATCTAATATAACATACTAAAAAATATAGTACAGTTTGTACAGTTTGAGGAACGCATCTTTCACTGTATTTTAATATTTTTTTGGATAATGTCCAATCGTCTGCCGCATTAGCAAGGAAAAAAATTGTCTATTTCGTTGTTATGCACGTGACGCAAAACTAGTTTAAAGTATCACAAAAAGAAAAGAAACCACGTGATGAGCATTTAAGATATTAAATTCTAAAAATCAATCTATAAAAATTCATCAATAATCTGAAAATGGAGGTAAAGATTCGAAAAAGATTTCATTTTAAAGGAATTTTTATGTTCTTTCTCGTGATATAAATTTCATAACCCTCGAATTATTATTTTAAATGAAAATTTTAAAGAATGTTACAAAAACAGCTTAAAAATTTAATTTAAATAAAACTAAGAAGAATTTTTCAAAAATCTTTCTTAGTGCACCCGTGCACTATAAGAAGAATCGGCATGCAAAATTTTAGCCCTTTAGGTCCAGCGGTTTGGTCTGTGCGTTATATGTCAGTCAGTCATTCAGTTACGGAACTGTTTTACAGAGGCTGTTCACACATTTTTTAGACGATGTATATCGTATTCACAAAACTAAATTACATAAAATTCTTGTATTTTAAATGTTCTATTTGACATCCCTTATTCTGAACTATCTTTCGACACCGCAATTTCCAGGATAATAATGTGTTTTGAAGTGTCAGAAGAGGTATTCTATCCCATTCCCCTTGAACAGCTTTCCAGAGTCCTGTAAGGGTTTTGGGACGACGTTTGGATAATGCAGATTTTTAAGTCCGAAAGCACAAAAATCCATAGGTGATACATCGGGAGATTTAGTATGGATATCAGTGAAGCGTATGGCCTTGATACCAGTTTTTTGTTCCATTTCTTTTAGGAAATTTACAGTGGATTTTAATGTGTGACTGCTAGTTTTGTCCTGATGGAGTCTCACAGATTGATGGCACTGTGGGTAAAGCGATGGTATTTCATTCAGAAAAATTGGCGATAAAATATGTTCCTGATAGTATTTGGAGTTAATCTTGACATTTGTTTCCACTCTCTTTATTTTTTACTTGCCATTATAAGAAAAACCAGCAACAATCATGAATCCCTTAGGAAAACTTTCTTTCGATTCTTTGAACCATGGACTTAAATTTTTTTCTCCCCTTTTATGATAATAAATGGGTCTTTTTTTGTTGCAATCATATAAATACACCCATGATTCATCTATTGTGACAATTGTTTTCCATTTTTCTTTGGATAAGTGTTTCTCATATAGAATTCTGCAGCGTGTACTGCGCTCAGCGATATGATTTGGAAGAAGACGATGCACATTGCATTTTTTCCCTTTCTTAAGATTTAAATCAACGTTTATCATTTTGTTTACAGTGTACACCGAGCATTTTAATGATTTTGCAACTGTTCTTTGACTAGGATGATTTTATTTTAACATTAAACAACGTACCTTTGAAATAGTCGAAGATGTCCGTTTTCTCCTTGGATACTTGTTTGGAATTTTTGTCCCACTTGAGGCTCTAATTTGACGTTTTTTTCATTTCTTGTTGACGATATTATCTATCGACGCTTTAGATATCACAAAACCATGACTCTCACATCGTTTTTGGATAACGGAGTATGCATATTTCTCTTCGGAAAGAGCATAAATGTAGCCTTCGAACCACTGCTTTGTTAAAAACGCCATTTTGAATAAAAACAATACTTTCTAGCCGTAGACGATAATTTTGACTTTTAAAAACATAGTACAATTGCAATTATTTGTTTTGCAGCAAACGATTTTTTATTACCGCTTACCAAAATCGTCTAAAAAATGTGCGAACAGCCTCTGTATATATATAGATAGATTAGAAATATTGGATAGCTTTATCTATATCTCTGACATCAAAGAGACCTCGGGTGCCCAAGGCAGCCATCAGTTTGTTTTTTTTAAATAAAGAAATTCTTCTCTCGGCACTCTTCCTTCGGGTAGTTTTTTTTCCAGATAGTCAATACTTCTTTCTCTCCAGTGGCATTTTAGAGGACGGAGAAATGTAACATTGAGCGGCTGCAGGAGGTGGGTCGACTTTGTGGGTTATTTTGTGACAGTGTCAATCTGTCACAAAGTAACCCCGTCACCTTTCGATATTTAGGTTATGTTCTCATATCTCTTAAGGTATAAGTTAATTGCTCCACAATCTAACCGACATATTGGCAATAAAAATTAATTACTTGTGGTAGTTGGTTGTATAAAGTGTTAGTCTTCAGCATACAAATTTTCCGAAGTTTGAGTCAATCGCTTGACAACAGCTTTGAACAATACACGGGCCAGCGAAGACAAATGCTGCCCAGAAGCTTCGGACACTGGTTACTAGGTGTCTCTGTATGTCGGGCAAGCGGTTGGCGCTGGTCTTTGCCTACCTGGTATCACGGGCGCGGCGCAAGATCCCAAATACGAAAAAATTACTATGTGTCACAAAGTTACCCCTGCAGTGACAAAGTAACCATCATTGGTATAGTAACATTGGTATAGTGACAATGGGGTTAACCGAAGGGACTGGACTGCCCACAGCCTAGACCTGAACCTTATCGAGAACCTCTAGGACGAGTTGGATCGCCGAATTAAGGGCTGCAACAACCGTCCCCAATCGGTGAAGGAACTTACAGGTATTCTCCAAGCCGTGTGGTAAAAAATGCCACTAGCCGTCATACATGGACTCATGGAAAGCATATCCCGGAGGGTTGGCGCAATAATTGCCTCTCATGGAGGCTCTACCAACTATTGAATTTGAGTAAATTTTGTTTTCATTTCTATCACAGGTGTCCAAATACTTATTGGTAGATAGTGTATACACTGTTGGCAATTAAAATTGCAACACCATGATGGAGGGATGATACAAACGTCGAATTCGCGTGAAAGGAAGAAGATGCTTGGATATGCAAATGATTAGCATTTAGGCGCAATCGAACGACGCAGGAGGGAGAAAAATCATCTCAAACTCTGTCTAAAAGGAAAGTTACGCAGCGGATTTCTCATTCGGAAATCGCATTTGAATGTTGTTTGTGAGAAGATCGTGCCATGCCTCGTATAAGAAAGAAAGAAAAAACGGCTACGACCACGTGTCGGAATTCAATTGTGGCAGGATCGTGGCCTATCTAGAGTGTAGTTTGTCGTTCCGCGATATTGCTACTCGCATTTTTCGGAATCCAACGACTGTCATCAGAATAATAGAATCGATGGGTCAGGAGGGTCATATTGAACGCCATGCAGGACCTCAGCGGCTTCCCACCGGTAACGCCCGGGAGGACGGACATGTTGTCAGGCCGGCTTGCAGGATCATACAACCACATCACGGACCTTGAGTAAGAAAATGGCTTGTTTGCAGCACGAGAAGTATTCGCATGGAGAGTTCGTCCATATCTGAGGCATCACAGATACTCTGCAAGGCGACCATTATTGCAGCTTCCCTTGACACTGCAGCATGGAGACGCGCGGCGACAGTGCTGCACCCAACTACAAAACTCTATACAAGAGTGGCACCACGTCGTCTTTTCAGACGATTCCAGTTCTGCGTGCAGCATCCTGATGGACGTATCCGTGTCTGAAGGCACAGAGGAGATCGCACGTGACCTGCTTGCATTCGATATCGTCACACGGGCCTTGCACCTGGTGTGATGGTATATGCAGCCATTGGGTACACGATACGGACACCTCTTGTTTGCGTCGTTGGTAATCTGAACATCCAGCGTTATATTTCTGAGATCTTAAAGCCGGTGGCTGTGCCCTATAATATTCTCAAGGCCTCGGAGACGTCTTCTTTCAACAAGATCACGCCAGACCGCATGTTGCCTTTTGTGTCCTAACCTATCTCGACGCAGAAGGAGTTCGACAGTTGCCCTGGCCAGCACTTTCACCATATCTCTCACCTATTGAAGACATCTGGTCATGGGTTGCTGAGAGACTGGGCCGCCACCGCTCTTCCGGCACTGCGATTGATGAAGTGGAGCATAGACTTGAAGCAGCATGGAATGACTTGCCCGTATCTGTCATCCAAGCCCAGTCCAACTAAATGCCTAACTGGGTTAGAACCGTCTTAGCTGCCAGTGGCGGCAGCTGTATGTTCTAATTTCAGACGCTGTATACCCCAAAATTGCCTACAAATTTAATCATGTTTTCTTCCTACTATGTTGTATACGTACAATAAGTTTAATTACTTGCCTTCCTTCCTTGTGTTGCAATTTTAATGGCCAGCAGTATATATATATATATATATATATATATATATATATATATATATATATATATATATATATATATATATATATATATATATATCTGATGGAGCGAAATAAAAATTCAAATGAAAATCAAGAAGCGGACTGTATATGCAAAAGTAAATCTTCTACTTACACTATTAACTAATTACGAGATAACGCACCAGTTGAATTGGTGCTCAAAGCGAAATGTGAACATAGTTCATTGACAATCGAATCTCGAATGAGGCAAAAACTGTACTAAACTTTTAACATAGGTGGCGTTGCCACTTACAAGAGGGAGGAACGGCATTTGTTAGCAATGACGTCAAGAACCTTTATATATATATATATATATATATATATATATATATATATATATATATAATATATATATATATGTGTGTGTGTGTGTGTGTGTGTAATAATAATAATATGGTTGTTGCCGGGCAAATAACTTGGCCGTTAAATCATCAGGGACGTGCCAACGCAGCGTCCCAGACCATCTTGAGTTAAGTTTTAGTCGTAACAGAGTAGGCGAAAGTAATCTAAGTCCACAACCAAAATTAAAGGCGAGTTCATCTTGATTTAAATTTATTTCCAAGAATTTTCGGAGAGCGTCATACAGTTTCTCACTATCGTTGCTGGACATTAAATCGTACATGTCGCTATTTTCGGGAAGAATCCCGGCGGCGCAATGCCGCGACGCTATTGACGGAGAGCTCAAACTCACGCCATGCTAGGTTGAGAGCAGACAAAAAAAGACTACGAGGCGCGAAACTCTCTCTCCCGAGTACGGGTCTATAAAACTTCTAATTCGTCAGAAGCGGACACGTGATTATGTCGCGTCATATGGGGTGATGGTTTTCGAATGTTCCACGCCGTTCGCGTTATATAACTGTTATATAAGCTTTGGCCACACGTGCCTTAGGGGAAAAACTAATAAATTAATTCGGTTTGGATTTAGGCAGAAATAAAAAAAAGAGGGACGATGTTCTATTGCGTTAGGATGAAGAATTTGGAAAGGGCGTGTTAAATAATAAAAAGGGTATGAAATTTCTTATCTATACAGCAAGCTTCATTGTGTGCTTCCTTAGTTGCCCTGCAGACGTCAATACGATATTCAGGCTCTTCCCATACACGTGTAAGGTTTACATAAGATTCGATTCCCAGTAATCGAACTTTTAGGTGAATAAAGTTAAAGAAGCCGCTTAAGATATGCTAATTGCGGCATACGCGATTGGTATAAATACCAAGCAGCTAGGAAGTGTGGATGAAGAAGTGAAAGGAGGAGTAGATCTGGCGAAACGAAGTATCGAGCTGGAGCTAGGCTTAGAGTCTGGTTTAATAATAGCTGAGTTTTGCTAGCAGCCGCTGGAGGCATAGCTAGGTTGCTTCAAACCTACGCGAGTTCTCGATAGGCCCAAAGTTTACGTAGCATCATTGCTGGTTGACTTTTAAAGTATCTGTGAATATTCCAAAGTGTATTTTCATTGCATGAATAGTTATACAAGGAAATATATTGAATTGTATAAATGTTATATACCTCGTACTAGTAGTACGAATTACTTACTTTCGTACTTTACTTACGAATTACTTACGTTGAACATATATGTGCAAATGCTTGAATAAACATTGTTCTTATGTAAAAACTGTGTTTGAAAGAAATTATTTAGAGGTCCACTTCAAGATATACATACCCAAAGCCAGGGAAGAAGTGAAAATTCTCTATACACGGCAGAGAACTTCCGTCGTGATTGATGAAACAGCTTCAGAGACCCTTTCTTTTAAATGGTCCAGATTTCTGACATGGATGGAACGACGTCGCGGACCTGTGCATCATTAGCCAGCCGGGATCTCTTTAGTCGCCCGGCGACAAGTCGGGGCCATAGGGGGATACTCGTGGACCCCCCAGCGGAAGCGCCGCAGCAAACCTGGCCCTCATCAATCGATTCCAGGGTGATGGCCCAGTGTGCATGAGCAGGTCTCGTCATGTCCCGTGCTCTCAAGTCCTTTACAGAATTCCCTAAATCATCTGAGTACCGTGGATTTCGACAAACACTCAAACCTGTACACATCCCTCATGCAACGATAAATTTCGCCTTCACTAACATCTTCAAAAATTGAATAACGCTTCGCTGGGCATATTTGTCCAATCCATGTAACGGACGTAAGTAGTTACCTTACTTAACCCTTAAGAGGCCGCGCCCTTGAGCAAAGTGCAACATTTTCTTAATTTTGAATGGTTTGGTTTTATAAGTAAAGTTTGAATGTTCTAATTTAAGTTTATAGCTACACCATTTCTAATGCAGGTATAATTTTCTGACCCATGAATTCCTTTCCGTTCATTGTTAGTCGGATTTAAACGTGGTAAACCAACGATTATACTGTATTACAATACGACAAAAACAGGAGTTGATGTAGTCGATCAAATGTGCAGGTATTACACGGCATCCCGCATATCACGAAGAGGGACGCTCTCATTGTTTTTAGATTTTTGGACATAATAGGAATGAATTCACACGTTGACCTTAGGTGCAATAAACCGGACAGTTTTGAAATAGGGCGATTGTATCTGCATTCTTTGGCCTTTAATCTATATATATAAAGCAGTTCCGTAACTGACTCACTGACATACAACGCACAGACCAAACCGCTGGACCTAAAGGGCTGAAATTTTGCATGGCGATTCTTCTTATAGTGTAGGGGCGCACTAAGAAAGATTTTTGAAAAATTCTTCTTAGCTTTTTTAAAACTAAATTTTTAAAAATTCCTTTAAAATGAAATCTTTTTCGAATCTTTACCCCCATTTCCTGATTTTTGGAGAATTTTTAAAGATTCATTTTTAGAATTTAATTTATTAAATGCTGATCACGTGACTTCTTTTTCTGGTACTTTAAATAAATTTATCGTCACGTGCATAAAAACTAAATAGACAAAAGAAATATTTTTTTTCTTGCTAATGCGGCAGACGATTGACCATTATCCAAAAAAAAATTAAAATACAGTAAAAGAAATGTTCTACAAACTGTACTATATTAACTGTACTATAATGTTTAGTATTCTTTATATTAGATTTAATTTGAACATCTTCTTCTACATTATTTTGTCTATAAAAATACCCCTTACGATTTTTTTATAAATATATATATATATATATATATATATATATATATATATATATTTTACATCAATTATATACATTATAAACATATCTTCTATTGTTAAAATACAATAGAAGATATGTTTCTCAAACTGTACTATATTAACTGTACTATATTCTTTAGTATGTCCTATTACATTTAATTTGAATATTTTTTTTCTACATTATTTTGTCTATAAAAATATCCCTTACGATTTTTTTATAAATTTATATTTTTGTTTTTTTTTACATCAGTTGTATACATTGATCGTTGTATTTATTATAAATATATATATATACTAGCTGAATACCCGCACTTCGCTACGGCGTACATTCAAATTAAATACAACGGTCAATGTATGCAATTAATGCCAAAAAAATTAAATATATATATTTATAATAAATACGACGATCAATGTATACAATTGATGTAAATATATATATATATATATATATATATATATATATATATATTAAAAAGTCGTGAGGGATATTTATCTTTTTGGATAATATCCAATTGTCTGCTGCATTAGAAAGAAAAATAATTTTTTTTTGTGTCTTTAGTTGTTATGCACGCGACGATAAATTTATTGAAAGTACCAGAAAAAAAAATCATGTGATCAGCATTTAATAAATTAAAGTCTAAAAATTAATCTTTAAAAATTCACCAAAAATCAGAAAATGGAGGTAAAGATTCGAAAAAGACTTCATTTTAGAGGAATTTTTATGATCTATCTCGTGATATAAATATTATAACCCTCAAATTATTATTTTAAATGCAAAATTTAAAAAGTTACTAAAACAGCTTAAAAATTTTATTTAAAAAAATCTAAGAAGAATTTTCAAAAATCTTTCTTAGTGTACCCCTACACCATAAGAAGAATCACCATGCACAATTTCAGCCCTTTCGGTCCAACGGTTTGGTCTGTGCGTTGTATGTCAGTGAGTCAGTCAGTTACGGAACCGTTTTATACATATATATAGACTAGCTGAAAACCCGCGCTTCGCTACGGAGTACACTCAAATTAAATACAACGGTCAATGTATGCAATTAATGTCAAAAAAAATAAATATATATATTCATAATAAATGCGACGATCAATGTATACAATTGATGTAAAATATATATTCTATAAAAAAATCGTAAGGGATATTTATTTTTTTTGGATAATATCTAATCGTCTGCTGCATTAGAAAGAAAAAAATATTTTTTTGTCTATTTAGTTGTTATGCACGTGACGATAAATTTATTTAAACTACCAGAAAAAGAAATCACGTGATCGGCATTTAATAAATTGAATTCTAAAAATTAATCTTTAAAAATTCATCAAAAATCAGAAAATGGAGGTAAAGGTTCGAAAAAGATTTCATTTTAAAGGAATTTTTTAGGATCTTTCTCGTGATATAAATTTTATAACCCTCAAATTATTATTTTAAATGCAAACTTAAAAAAAGTTACAAAAACAGCTTAAAAATTTAATTTAAAAAAATCTAAGAAGAATTTTTGAAAAACCTTTCTTAGTGCACCCCTACACCATAACAAGAATCGTCATGCAAAATTTCAGTCCTTTAGGTCCAGCGGTTTGATCTGTGCGTTGTTTGTCAGTGAGTCAGTTACGGAACTGTTTTATATATATATATATACTAGCTTAAAATCCGCACTTCGCTACGGAGTACATTCAAAGTAAAAACATCGGTGAATGTATGCAATTAATGCCAATATATATATAATAAATACGACGATCAATGTATATAATTGATGTAAAATATATATATATTTATAAAAAAATCGTAAGGGATATTTTTATAGACAAAATAATGTAGAAGAAGATATTCAAATTAAATCTAATATAAAGAATACCAAAGAATATAGTACAGTTAATATAGTACAGTTTCTAGAACATTTCTTTTACTGTATTTTAATATTTTTTTGGATAATGTCCAATCGTCTGCCGCATTAGCAAGAAAAAAAAATTATTTTTTGTCTATTTAGTTTTTATGCACGTGACGATAAATTTATTTAAAGTACCAGAAAAAGAAGTCACGTGATCAGCATTTAATAAATTAAATTCTAAAAATTAATCTTTAAAAATTCACCAAAAATCAGAAAATGAAGGTAAAGATTCGAAAAAGATCTCATTTTAAAGGAATTTTTAGGATCTTTCTCGTGATATAAATTTTATAACCCTCAAATTATTATTTTAAATGCAAACTTAAAAAAAGTAAAAAAAACAGCTTAAAAATTTAATTTAAAAAAATCTAAGAAGAATTTTTCAAAAATCTCTCTTAGTGCACCCCTACACTATAAGAAGAATCGCCATGCAAAATTTCAGCCCTTTAGGTCCAGCGGTTTGGTCTGTGCGTTGTATGTCAGTCAGTCAGTGAATGAATGAATGAATGAATGAATGAATGAGTCAGTTACGGAACTATTTTATATATATAGATATTTATTTTTTTTGGCATTAATTGCATACATTGACCGTTGTATTTAATTTGAATGTACTCCGTAGCGAAGTGCGGGTTTCCAGCTAGAGATAAATATATCTCAATATTATCAACATTTTATATGTTGTCATAAAACTCAGAATTATTATTTTTAATTTTAGAAAAAAAAGTTTATTAGAAAAGGAATAACCAAGGTTTAAAGAGACGTTGCACTTTGTGCAACGCGCGCCTTTTGCTGTTCCAAACATTGGCACACCCGCTGAAAGGTTAACGCACTGACACTTTCCGACGACAGCAGCATTGTTAGAAATATATAATGTCCCCTACTGACGCAAATACAAACGTCTGGTTATTTAAACGTTTGGTCACTTTCATTTGGGCCGCCCTTATACACGTATATTAATACTAGCTGAAAACCCGCACTTCGCTACGGCGTACATTCAAATTAAATACAACGGTCAATGTATGCAATTAATGCCAAAAAAATTAAATATATATATTTATAATAAATACGACGATCAATGTATACAATTGATGTAAATATATATATATATATATATATATATATATATATATATATTAAAAAGTCGTGAGGGATATTTATCTTTTTGGATAATATCCAATTGTCTGCTGCATTAGAAAGAAAAATAATTTTTTTTTGTGTCTTTAGTTGTTATGCACGCGACGATAAATTTATTGAAAGTACCAGAAAAAAAAATCATGTGATCAGCATTTAATAAATTAAAGTCTAAAAATTAATCTTTAAAAATTCACCAAAAATCAGAAAATGGAGGTAAAGATTCGAAAAAGACTTCATTTTAGAGGAATTTTTATGATCTATCTCGTGATATAAATATTATAACCCTCAAATTATTATTTTAAATGCAAAATTTAAAAAGTTACTAAAACAGCTTAAAAATTTTATTTAAAAAAATCTAAGAAGAATTTTTCAAAAATCTTTCTTAGTGTACCCCTACACCATAAGAAGAATCACCATGCACAATTTCAGCCCTTTCGGTCCAACGGTTTGGTCTGTGCGTTGTATGTCAGTGAGTCAGTCAGTTACGGAACCGTTTTATACATATATATAGACTAGCTGAAAACCCGCGCTTCGCTACGGAGTACACTCAAATTAAATACAACGGTCAATGTATGCAATTAATGTCAAAAAAAAATAAATATATATATTCATAATAAATGCGACGATCAATGTATACAATTGATGTAAAATATATATTCTATAAAAAAATCGTAAGGGATATTTATTTTTTTTGGATAATATCTAATCGTCTGCTGCATTAGAAAGAAAAAAATATTTTTTTGTCTATTTAGTTGTTATGCACGTGACGATAAATTTATTTAAACTACCAGAAAAAGAAATCACGTGATCGGCATTTAATAAATTGAATTCTAAAAATTAATCTTTAAAAATTCATCAAAAATCAGAAAATGGAGGTAAAGGTTCGAAAAAGATTTCATTTTAAAGGAATTTTTTAGGATCTTTCTCGTGATATAAATTTTATAACCCTCAAATTATTATTTTAAATGCAAACTTAAAAAAAGTTACAAAAACAGCTTAAAAATTTAATTTAAAAAAATCTAAGAAGAATTTTTGAAAAACCTTTCTTAGTGCACCCCTACACCATAACAAGAATCGTCATGCAAAATTTCAGTCCTTTAGGTCCAGCGGTTTGATCTGTGCGTTGTTTGTCAGTGAGTCAGTTACGGAACTGTTTTATATATATATATACTAGCTTAAAATCCGCACTTCGCTACGGAGTACATTCAAAGTAAAAACATCGGTGAATGTATGCAATTAATGCCAATATATATATAATAAATACGACGATCAATGTATATAATTGATGTAAAATATATATATATTTATAAAAAAATCGTAAGGGATATTTTTATAGACAAAATAATGTAGAAGAAGATATTCAAATTAAATCTAATATAAAGAATACCAAAGAATATAGTACAGTTAATATAGTACAGTTTCTAGAACATTTCTTTTACTGTATTTTAATATTTTTTTGGATAATGTCCAATCGTCTGCCGCATTAGCAAGAAAAAAAAATTATTTTTTGTCTATTTAGTTTTTATGCACGTGACGATAAATTTATTTAAAGTACCAGAAAAAGAAGTCACGTGATCAGCATTTAATAAATTAAATTCTAAAAATTAATCTTTAAAAATTCACCAAAAATCAGAAAATGAAGGTAAAGATTCGAAAAAGATCTCATTTTAAAGGAATTTTTAGGATCTTTCTCGTGATATAAATTTTATAACCCTCAAATTATTATTTTAAATGCAAACTTAAAAAAAGTAAAAAAAACAGCTTAAAAATTTAATTTAAAAAAATCTAAGAAGAATTTTTCAAAAATCTCTCTTAGTGCACCCCTACACTATAAGAAGAATCGCCATGCAAAATTTCAGCCCTTTAGGTCCAGCGGTTTGGTCTGTGCGTTGTATGTCAGTCAGTCAGTGAATGAATGAATGAATGAATGAATGAATGAGTCAGTTACGGAACTATTTTATATATATAGATATTTATTTTTTTTGGCATTAATTGCATACATTGACCGTTGTATTTAATTTGAATGTACTCCGTAGCGAAGTGCGGGTTTCCAGCTAGAGATAAATATATCTCAATATTATCAACATTTTATATGTTGTCATAAAACTCAGAATTATTATTTTTAATTTTAGAAAAAAAAGTTTATTAGAAAAGGAATAACCAAGGTTTAAAGAGACGTTGCACTTTGTGCAACGCGCGCCTTTTGCTGTTCCAAACATTGGCACACCCGCTGAAAGGTTAACGCACTGACACTTTCCGACGACAGCAGCATTGTTAGAAATATATAATGTCCCCTACTGACGCAAATACAAACGTCTGGTTATTTAAACGTTTGGTCACTTTCATTTGGGCCGCCCTTATACACGTATATTAATACTAGCTGAAAACCCGCACTTCGCTACGGAGTACATTCAAATTAAATACAACTGTCCATGTATGCAATTAATGCCAAAAAAATAAATAAATATATATATATATATATATATATATATATATATTTATAAAAATGCGACGTTAAATGTATACAATTGATGTAAAAAAAATATACATATATATTTATAAAAAAATCGTAAAGAATATTTTTATCGACAAAATAATGTAGAAGAAAATATTCAAATTAAATATAACAGGACATACTAAAGAATATAGTACAGTTAATATAGTACAGTTTGAGGAACATAATATCTTTTACTGTACTTTAATATTTTTTTGGATAATGTCCAATCGTGTGCCGCATTAGCAAGAAAAAAAGTTTTTTTTGTCTATTTAGTTGTTATGTACGTGACGATAAAGTTATTTGAAGTATCAGAAAAAGAAATCACGTGATCAGCATTTAAGAAATTAAATTCTAAAAATTAATCTTTAAAAATTCACCAGAAATCAGAAAATGGAGGTAAAGATTCGAAAAAGATCTCATTTTAAAGGTATTTTTATGATCTTTCTCGTGATAGAAATTTTATAACCCTCAAATTATTATTTTAAATGAAAACTTTAAAAAAGTTACTAAAACAGCTTAAAAATTTAATTTTAAAAAATCTGAGAAGAATTTTTCAAAAATATTTTTTAGTGCACCCCTACATTATAAGAATAATTGCCATGCAAAATTTCAGCTCTTTAGGTCCAGCGGTTTTTTCTGTGCGTTGTATGTCAGTCAGTCAGTCACTGAATGAGTCAGTTACGGAACTGTTTTATATATATAGATAACAGTCTTGGAAAATTTTAGATATATATATTATACATATAGACAGGTTCGAATGAGATGTGTCTTGAATTCTAACTATTAAGAAAATAAATATTTACACTCATAAGAAAATAAATATTTATACTCTTTAGAAAGAAAATGAAAATAACTTGGAGTAATTCAGTAGATCTGTAGGAAATATTAGAAGTATCCTGTTTCATTTGCTTTCATTACTCTAAATTATACCTCTAGTTATCTTATCAGACTTAGAATATCAAACAGTGTAATTTTTCAAGAAAATAATTATATCTTCTTCAATTTTCAACATAAACAATTTTAATTAATGAAAGTTCACTTGAATGTCAGTGTAGAAATCGAATACCAAGCGAAAAATAAGTTGATAAATATATATTTTTCTTTCCCAATTAATTATAATCATCTTTTCGAGTGGGCCGAGCTGTTTTGCAAACTTGTAATTATTCACTTTTTAAATCTCTTCCCAAATTAAGGTTGACAACACATACACACACAGTCGCAATTAAGTCCCAGGAAAAATAATTAGAGGTGCATTTCAGTAGATCATTGAAAATATTTTTCTTTCCGAAAAATAATATTTTCAGTCAATATTTTGTTGATTATCAAACCCCCAACTTCAAAGCAGATCTTTAAAATGCGTGTAATTTTGTTGACTTTAGCCGTAGATATTTTTAATCAAGAAAATAATTCTGGAAATATATAATTTAAAAGATATTTCATGGCTTTTATTTATATTATAAGGGAATGTGGGGTGGGGGGGGGGGGGGTCAGCAGTATGTTCTGCTTCACACGGCCACTAAGTTTTAGATTAATTACGGACAGGTGAACTATCGGCTGTGTGTTTAGGATTGCATGCAGCAAATAGCCTTTAAATCATTCCTGCCGTGCACCTTCGGGTCTGGGTTGGTTTAAAATTTGTTATTATTTATATATTTAGAAAGGAAATTTCACATATAAATTGTTGAACAAAATATTATACCAATAAATTTCCAGTTGATAGCCAATAAATTGTAAATCTTTTTTTGCCTTAAATGTCCAATAAAAAGCGTAGTTCCAAATGTAGTTTTCATCAATAAACCCTTTAACGTTGCCAGTTTCAAAAATCCTTTTTGTATTTATCAATACCTCCTCTACTTGAATCTTAAAAATATTAAACCTTTTCCTTATGGGGTGAGATAACATATATCCGAAGGATATATATATATATATATATATACAGTCGAACCTCCATATATCGAACTCCCTATATCGAAATTTTCTATATATCGAACTCTTAGCAAATCTCCATGTTCATTACATAGAAAAACTGTTTCTATATATCGAAATAATCTCTATATATCGAAATTTTTTTGAAGACATATTGGGAGATTTCAATCCACTTTAGAATAAAATTTCCCAATTTATGGCGTATGAAACAATACTTCGTGGACTTCAATTCGTGGAAAACGTCCTTATATTAAAAGATATTAGTAGTTTTTTAAAAAAGAATGTAGCTGTGATCACTGTAACCACTAACTGGATTGTTTTTTTAAGGGTATATAATACTCAATAAATCTTTCACATTAATTTATTTTTTAGTTATTAACTTTCATTTAATGGGATTCGCATATAAATTGGAAATGGAGTTTTGTATACTAAAATTATCTTTAATTTTAATGTTTTAGGAGAATTATGATAAAACTAAGATCAATTCTATATATCGAAATTTCTATATATCGAATTTTTTTCCGGCAATTTGCTACTTCGATATATGGAGGTTCGACTGTATATGTTCTGGAGATTACCATCCACGTACAAAATCGCTCTCTCTTTATATATAAGTATAGATAGATAATAAAAAGAGGTTAAGAGATGAAATAAAAATACAAAAATGAAAAAAGGATTTTAAGTAAAGAATGTTTTTTTTTAAATAATATTCATTTTTTTTCAAATAATATTCCTAAAATAATATTCAAATTAATATTACGTTAGTAAATAATTAAAGTGAATTTTTTAAAAGAAAAAGGCATGCCGGAGAACGGCTAGGTTCGAACCACTATCGTCAGAACAGAAGCCCACCGCGATAGCACCACACTAAGGATCGTTGAAGACTTCGGCACAAAAAGCGGTAGAGGACAGTAGCGGTAACAATGGAGATTGTTAGGATTAAGCCCCTAACTTTATTTCTAGTGATCAGATATACATAACATATAGCCTATGTCCATCTGGAATAATGTACCTTTCAAACAGTGAAAGAATTTTTCAAATAGGTGCAGTGGTTCTGGAGATTACCCTCCATGTACAAAATCGCTCTCTCTTTATATATAAGTATAGATATATGCCAGATCTTGAAATTTTTATTAAAAAAGAAAAGATTCACTAACGAAAATACTGAACTCCCGTTGCGAGGTGTTGTTGTTTTCGGAGAGTTCAGGGTCACCGAATTGCTCGCACACACTGTCTGACGAAATTCATCGAATGTTCGAGAGAGGGGCTCGGCATGACCGCCCACGCTGTTGTATAACGTGCGAGAAAGAAAAATACGCAGTTTAGGGAGATCTTTGATAGAGTCAGGACGCGCGTTTTCCGGCTGGAGGGGGTTGAATCGAATTTGGCGGATCTGACTGGATAATTGACATTTGAATAAACGCCTCGGCACGACATGGAATTCCTGTAATCTCTGTGCCTTTTATTTTATATATTTCTCAAGCACAGTGGACTTATTATTAATTTTATCTGCAGCTGCGTCACAGGCGTGATATATATATATATATATATATATATATATATATATATATATATATATATATATATATATATATATATATATATATATATATAATATATATAATATCTAAAGCAATAAGTACACATTAAAAAATGGCTAAAACAGGATTATTTCAGCATAAAGTTTTGCATTTTACTTAATAAATTAGGAATTCCTATAGGATTTAAATTTGGAGAGACAATTCCATATAAATAAATTATGTATAGGAGATTAATGTTATATAAAAAGAAATTTTATTAAAGGCATAATTATGAATTATGATAAGTTTTAATAATTAAGTTAACTCTCCAGACAGAAAATTTAAATACATTATGTTAGCTAAATTTTTTATCTCACTTAATTGCAAACTAAAATGAATATTCTATACGCCATACACATGCAAATGTAATACGAAGTGTCAGTTTTATAATGGAATAAGCGAAATGAAATTTAAAAAGAATTATGTAAGTAATGTACAATTCTCTTATGTAATTAGATTTTTCCATCACTTTAAAATTAGAAATGCATTTTGAAAAATGGCTGCATTATAAATTACATATATGTGTGTGTAGGTGTGTGTGTTATACGAAAGCCCAAAATTTCAAATTTTATAAAGCACCTCAAAAATACTTTATGCATGGCTAGCAAAGATATTTCTTAAGTAACAAATTTTTCTAATCACTTTATGATGTACGTATTTGCTACCAAAGTTAGAAGTTCTTTCTTGTTGCTATCATCAGTTACGTATAATAATATTAAAATAAACCGAATATTTTGATGAACTCCGAGAGAAATCAGGCGTTTTTATTATACTCAAGAGTGTCTTTCGGGATTTTCTACACTTTACGATCTATGTAATTTATATATATATATATATATATATATATATATATATATATATATATATATATATATATATATGTCGGACTTAAGCGGGAACGAAATAATTATTCTAAATTTAAAGGGGGCTTAGTAATTAATTTATTGTCGTGGCGTAATTCGCCACTATTCTCATATCTTGGTTCGAAATACATCGAGAGAAATCGGGGAAATTCCCTTTGGATTGATTGACATCTGTGGCCACGCCTATGGTTCATCGCCGGTGTATGCGTCACAGAGATCATGTGGGCATGCGCGGTGGCTTTGGATGGCATAATAACAATAGCCTTTAATCAGACGGCGGGAAATTCTTGATGGAGATAGTCACGCGTCTCGCGGGAGCTTGATGACTCTTGGATTTAATTTATCAGATTGAATCAGGTAGCTTAAGATTTTGGAAATAAACGATGTTAGATATATTAATTGTAGTTCTTTGCCACCGGCCTTTTAATTCATTGACTGCCATAACTTGAATAATTAAGTAAAGATAGATTAAGAAGCAGTAAGTTTGGATGTAAGACGACGTACTGGGAAGGGTGTAGGTAGCGAGCTCGTCATATATATATATATATATATATATATATATATATATATATATATATATATATATATATATATATATATATATATATATATATCATAACATTCAATTGTAGAAAAAACTTTATTACGTGGATTTCTGAACGGACAAAAGATTAAAAAAGATTAAAAAAGATTTAATAAATCATCTATATCTTAATATTCTGGAAAATTAGCCATATAAACTCATCATTTGATTTGAGCTAAACAAGGTAGTTTAGCTTGTGAAACTTGTAACTACCTTGTGACGACAATTTATGGCATCTATTCTCACGTGATCGTAATTCATGCATAAAATATAATTTCTAAATACCCGTGCTTCAGTACATGAGTACCATCAGTCATATAATTTGGTCATTTAATTTAAAGTAACTTATATGTCAACACTTTAAATGTCAACACTTATTGCTAAAGTGTTGAATTCCTCTGAGGATCCTCAGAGGAGTTCATGTAATTTAACGACCGTGATCTGACGTTAAATATGGGATTTAGAATATTTTTTTAATTCGGGGTCTTAATCCGTTTTCAAGCCACTTGAAGTTTAGATTTTATTAAACGGTTCCTTAGTGAGCCCCTATGCAAAGTATATTCAAAGTATGCTTTAGCCTTCTAGCCCGTGTGTTTCCAAAGATACAGTGATTAATCAGACAGTTTTCTGGGGGGGGTGAAAAGGGGGTAATCCCTTTAAATTCCCATTAAGGTGGATTTAAAAAAAACGAAAAATCCATCATAGTGACCACCTAGGGCCTTATGGAGCTACCAAATTTTAACTACCTGGGACTAATAGTTCCTGAAATCCAGTGATTAGTTCGTTTGTATTTGGTTTTGTGGATTTAAACCCCTTTAAACCCCCTAAAGTTAATATTATGAAAAAATAACTTTCGTATCGAGCACATAGGGACTTACCAGGGAGCTACCATACAAAGATGCTACCATACAAAGACTAGGGAGCTACCATACAAAGATGCTACATATGTCTTATACCATACAAAGATGGTTACCATCTGTCTTAAGAGATCAGTCAGTAAGTGTGTTCTATCTGCCTTTTATATATATATGGTAACATCTGTTTGATGTAACAATTTCTTAGTTTAAAACTTTAACAACACAATTAAACCTCTCTTTTAGCACGGTTCAGCACAAATCATATTGGTGTCATAACCATCAAGAAAAATAAGCATTTTTTTGCCTTAAATTACACTGAGATAATTTCTAATTAATATATATATATATATATATATATATATATATATATATATATATATATATATATATATATATATATATATATATATATATATATATATATATATATATATATATATATATATATATATATATATATATATATATATACATATATATACATATATATATATACATATATATATATAAACTGCAAAAAACTTTCTTTTCCCAGTAGAAACATAATCTTATACGGTGCTCCCATAATTAAGTAGCCAGCTTCGCGGACCTTCGTGGAAAAATACCAAGAATTACCTACACTCAGACACAATAGTCTGCTGCACAAGAAAAGAGGAAAATTATGTAATACAAAAATTTCGTTTTCTATTAAACATGTCCAAAATATTTTTGACTGTATAGCTCTAATTCTCTTTCTCCTGTTCAAGTATTAAATAAATTCTGAAAAAATATTTTGATAGTGAGTACTTGTGAATGTGACTATGGTTTATTTTATTTTATGTCATATGAGTTCGATGGAACACATATTTTACACACAATATTCCAGTTTTTAGTATAAAGTTAATTACGCCCACGGTGAAAATTTTCTTGCATTCAACGTAACACATTAAAAATAAAATTTCGAAATGGCCATTTTTAAATTTTTCTGTAGGCAGAAATACTGATGTACATTTTTTAAATGTACGATTTCTTATAACGTTATTTTAAAACTTTTCTAATTAACCTAGACAGTATTTTAACACAGTATAATATAGTCTAATCCTATTTTCCTAAGAAAATATACTCGATTCCCCTCATATTTTAATTAAATTCGTAAAAATAGTGTAAAATAATTAGAGTAATTAATCTTATCTAAACAAACCTATTGTATTATATCAATGTGGAAAAATAGAAAGTACTGTACTCCATCCCAGAATAAGATGTTAAATTTTTATTTTCTTTAAAATTACGATTAAGCGAAAATTACAGAAAAAATCAACACTATCTAGGCCCCAAAACTGTTAATTAGCACAGTAAATGTTAATATTTTTTATGCTCAAAACTTTGGACTAAAAAAGAATATCTGTAATTGATAAAATCCCTCATTAACATTTGATTATCTCCATTAGCAAAAGATTATTTTTTCACGGGAAAAAGGAAGTTAGTTTCAGGTAAATATTCTTAAAGATTTAAGGGTTTAACATATCAGGCAGTCTCTCTCTCTCTCTCTTTATATATATGTATTTATATATATATATATATATATATATATATATATATATATATATATATATATATATATATTCATATATATATATATATATATATATATATATATATATATATATATATATATATATATATATATATATATATATATATATATATATTCATATATATATATATATATATATATATATATATATATATATATATATATATATATATATATATATATATATATATATATATATATTCATATATATATATATATATATATATATATATATATATATATATATATATATATATATATTCATATATATATATATATATATATATATATATATATATATATATATATATATATATATATATATATATATATATCATTAATAAAACAATCGTGTTGTCTGTCTGTCGATCACACTTGCGGTTGTACCAGCTTAATTTCGGCCATATTTGAAAATGTCGAAATCGGTGTATTTTTTTTCGTGAAAATGCATAAATGTTACATATTTGGGAAGAGTTTTAAAAACGATAATTTTTTCTGCTTACACTTAATCTGTTACTTCAATAGTTTTAGAGTTATTTGGATTCTAATCTTGAGATCATCCGATCATACAATGTAAACAAAGCAGGATTTATTCACAGCGTGATTCTCATTCAAAAATGAATCACTGAAATGAAATGTGTTACCGTGTCTAATTGTTTATTCTTTTCCTTTAATTTTTTATACTTTTAATTCAAACTTTTTAATCATAAATAGATCATTTGAAAATGAACTGATTTTTTGGAGAATTTTTGGCAATTAAAAGTGAAAAAAATTCAAATTCAAGTAAACTGTGATTCTAGTGTCAAGTGATTCGATACGGGTGTTCAATTAATCCTGCCTATTTGCAGATATTTTCAAACATGTGCATTCGGAAAATATTTCTTTTCTTGAAGTTCGCCTTTTCATTTACTTTATTTTGAAATAACTTTTTCATTTCAGCATTGGTTTTGTAGCAGTCTTATTTTTAAACTAATTTTAGCTGTTGATTTGAATTTGGAAATTTAACTTACATGCTAAATAATGTTTTATAATAACTTTTTTTTTCAGCATTGAGTTGTAGGAAATTTAACTTAAATTGCTAAATAATTTTAAGTGTGCTACTACAACTACATTGCTTACTACGATTTTAAATACTTTTTTTTGGTTCTATTTTTAATATTTTATTATTTGTATATAAAGAAAAAAGTTTTTTGTTAAAGAAATTTTTTTTGTTTAAATGTTTTTGTGCGGGTTTGTCATTATATATCGTGTTTATGACTTCAAATCCAATAAAATGGATGTGCTCCCCTGTTTTTCATTGCATACTACCATTTCAAATATATTTTTTTTTGGTTCAAATTTACAATTTTTCATGTTTACAAATCGGTAGACCCTGTGTGTGATAAAGATCAAGCAGTCAACTACCCAACTGAGTTTTTAAACTCATTGGAGTTATCTGGAGTACCTTCACACATTCTGGAGCTGAAAATTGGTGCACCTATAATGCTTCTAAGGAATCTAAATCCACCTATACTGTGCAATGCAACAAGACTGTGAAGAAATTAATGCCAATTGTTATTCAAGCCACGATCATGACTGGACAAGGTGCGGGACAAGAAGTATTAATTCCAAGAATCCCGATAATCCCATCTGATCATCCGTTTAATTTTAAAAGTCATCAGTTCCCTGTGCGCCTCAGTTTTGCGATGACCATCAACAAGGCACAAGGCCAAACTCTACAAGTTGTAGGACTTAATCTTCTAAATCCATGTTTCTCCCATAGTCAGTTGTATGTAGGTTGTTTCAGGGTTGGCTAAAAAGAAAATTTATACATCTTGACTCCGAATGAGAAAACATTTAATATTATTTATCCAGAGGCCCTCTTAAACTTTTGAAAGACACAAATAAGAGGAGAATTTAATTTATGACATTTTTATTATGGAGATATTTATTGCTACAGAATCTTGCATTTATGGTGCGTGGAGCCCTTAATTGCAGATTTCTATTAATTTTTTAGTTTGTCAGGGCCTTCTACCTATATTTTAATATACTTTAATTTTTTTTGTTGATTTATTTACATTTTACTTAAATTCAATTCAAGGGATACTTTATTTAGTTTTTAATTGTACTATGTTATTTATTCTATGTTATTTCTCTGTGTTTAGTTTTTAAATTGATTTTGGTTAACAAAATTGAGATTTTTATTTTTCAGCTTTCAATGGTCAAATGATGAAAGGCTGATGCTACCTCAATTCTGAGATGTGTATAAAATTTCTCATGCTTTATTTATTTAGATGTTATTTATACTGTGTTTAGTTTTTAAAGTTATTTTGGTTAACAATTGTTCCACAATTTTGCACTTTTACTTTATAGCTTTTCATGGTACAGTTTGCCAAAAAAAATTTTTTGTATTACTGCCGAAAGAAATTGTTTTAAAGATTTTCATGAATCTTAATGTAAATTGATAAGTAATTAACTGCTATTAACTATTAGCAATACACTTTTAAAATTCAATAATTAACTTTTTAATTAAATTTTAGTTTAATATTCAATAATTAACATAGTATTAACTTTATAAAGTTTATTAGTTTACCTAAATAAAGTTTTTGTTTAAATTTTTTTGTGCGGGTTTGTCATTATTTATCGTGTTTATGACCTCAACTTCCAATAAAATGGATTTTGCTCCTCTGCAAAATTAAAAATTTAAATTCATTAATTTCTTGAAAAACAAGCTTTTTAATGCCCATCCGTTTTAATAAACTATAATTATGAAAACATATTCAAATTTTATTTTGCTCGAATCTCAAGAGGTTAATGCTGTTCCGTTAGAATTCAATTCCAGACTGGCACATGAAAATTTATCTTTTCCTAATGCAGGTATGCTCATATCATACTAGGTGGTGGTGGGTGTTAATACGAATAACAAATTTTTCTTTTTGTGGGTTGGGGAGAGACTGCAAATTAAAAGTGCCTCTTATAAAAACTATCCCTCTCACTCAATTCAAAGCCGTCTGTCTGGTGGACGGATGGCCTGAGCGTAGCTCGCCGAAGCCAAAGCATAGCCGGGCAAAGCCCGGCTAGTATATATATATATATATATATATATATATATATATATATATATATCGTTCATATCAGAAAGGTCCCTTGAATAGATCGATATTCCACTGTATATATTCCTTTATATCAGAAATTAAATAATTATTTTATAATTTAAGGCAAAAAATTCTTATAACGCTTGACAGTTATAACACCAATATGATCCAGCACTGCTCCTTACGAGGGGGACGACAAGGAAACTACCAAGCCTTATTCGGGATTTGAACCCAAGTCCACTGCTGAGAGCGCTAACCACTATACTATTAGGTCAGAATATCAATATATATATATATATATATGTATATATATATATATGTATATATATATATATATATATACATATATATATATATATATATATATATATATATATATATATATATATATATATATATATATATATATATATATATATATATATATATATATATATATATATATATAAGAAACAATAAACATCGCCTCATTTTAAATTTAAACTCATTTAGTATTAGATCTATGATTATATAATTTTAGGCTATGGAAAAATATACGCCGGGTATTTTTGGGAGGGTCAATTGCCACTACTGCCCCCCCCCCCCTTGGAGCCGCCGATGCTCTGAACTCTTTGTTGAAGTCAGGTAAGAACTTCTGCGTGAAACTGTCCAGTGACAGTCTTGTGAGGGGGAGCAAATTCATGATGAATTAGTTCTTCGCTATCAAAGAAAGCGATTAACTTTACTTTGATTTTGGACTTACGGAATCGAATTTTTTTTCTGTCTTGGTGAGCTTGGAGACTGCCATTCGGAGCTGTGTCGTTTACTTTCAGGGTCATATTGGTAGTACTAAGACTCGTCTCCCGTTACTATCGAATCAGAGAACGCAGGGTCAGCGTCAGTTGATGCTTTCACCGCACGAGTTCATTCTGAATTGCTTTTGTTCCACCGGTAAACAGTGAGGAGCGAATCTGGAACAAACCTTGCGTTTCCCTAGGTCTTGTGCCAAAATTTGCCGAATCACCTCCTTGGAAATGTTCAGTTCATTGGCGAGTACTCGAATAGTCACTCGTTGATCCGAAGTGACAAGCTCACGAAATTTCTCAATTGTTTCAATCATAAGCACGGAATGCGGCCTGTCGAATATGCACGTCATATTCGACACTTACATGGCCGTCCCGAAAATGGCTAAACCATTCAAAGTTCGGGAACGAGATAATGCTTCCTCTCCGTTCACTTGTTTCACCATTTCATGGGTTTCTTTAGCAGTTTTGCCCAATTTGAAGCAGAATTCAATGTTTATTCTCTTCTCCATATCGACTTCGACAACAAAAATTTAACCTTTGCATTTTAATGCGTATTTCAAGGACAACCAGTTGCTTCCGAATGGCTC
>OU015503.1:35999828-36114828 GCA_907164885.2 Dolomedes plantarius | reverse complement strand
CTCCCTACCTTGATCTGGTTGCACAATGGGGTTTCTCTCCTCGAACAATAGCGGCTGGAGAAGTTCGCCTCCTCCCTATTGGAGGAGGCGAACCTATTATCCTCCCTATTATCCCCGAAAACCGGTCTGGGCTTCCTTGGGGCTGCCGGATATTCGATGGATGGGTTCAGCCAGAGTCAGGGTCAACTCCATGGTGATCTTGAAGAGGGCCTTCGCTGTTTAGGGCAAGGGTCATCGGGGTGACGAGCTTGTCTTGGGGCGGTAAGCTGGCGTCGCTGGTTCGGCGGTAAGCTGGCGCCGCTGGTTCGGCACGGTACGGGAGCTCATCTATCTACTGGTCACTTCTCGTGCAGGGCATCAATGGGTTTGTACATCTCGCTTATGTGTCGGGGGCTCGCGTCTGCCGACTTTTTGGATGTTGGGTACCTCGACGTCCGGACATTAATTGATGCGTGTTTCTCGCCTTTGGTATTGGCGGCTTGCATCTATTTCTTCCCTTGTCATTTTATCTATTCCTTCCTTCAGACGATTATCATTATGGACTTATTAATGGGCCATGCTCAATCAGCTGCGGCCTTTCCGTCTATTTATCAGCTTCTCTTAGCAATCAGTTCTCTGCTACTCAGATCACAACTGCTATGCTTTCCGGCTCTCTCGATTCTGTTCCTTTTTCAGATCTCCGTCATCTCTCTGTTCAACTTTTTTTCTTAATTTCACTGAGGCTTCTTCGCCCTGAGCGATCATTGGCGACACCCAATAACCAATGAGTCCCTAGCATTTCTATCATTGGGCGTCATATCTTTTTACCCCTTTCCTTTTGCTCCAATCTACATCACGGAGGGCAGTATTTTGATACTCTCTTATCTGGGGTGCCCATAACTCCTCCACATTCTCACGCCACCCTTTCGACCGCCTGTTTCGTGCACTAATGAAGTCAACCTTATACATCCTTTTCTTCCATTTCAATCTTCTAACTCCGGATATCTACGTCTTCCAATTTTCGACTGCTCAGTTCACTATAACCAGCTGGACCCCTTTTACTGCCAACATTTCTCTTCCCTACGACATTAACTTATCCATCTTCACCCAAACCGTTCGTTAAATGCATCTGTGTCTTGACTCGTTGCCTGTTTTTCGAACTCAGTTACTCGTTTTTCACTTTTAATCACGTCGCTTTCTGCACGTGGGACCTGGCTCCTCTCTTTTCTACGAAAAATATCGTTTTTCACTGCTACAATGTTTGACAAAAAATTTCAATTCAATAATGAAAACACCAATCATTTAAAAATTAAACTAATTGAATTTACTATATTTTAATATGAATTTTATTAATTAAAATTGTCTTAAGCTACAAAGTCTATTTATTACTTAAAAGGACTTTGTAACTTAAACTGTTTAGTTTTTAATAAAATGTCATTAATATCATAGAACATGAAATCTCTTAATAAAATATGCATCAAATATATAATAACAGAATATAGGGTTCATACTAAAATAATACCAGATCTTTTTCCCGATAACTTTCCTGTCCTTACAGATGTTTGACAAAAATTTCCAATTCAATAATAAAAACACCAATTATTTTTAATTAAACTAAGTGAATTTATTATATTTTAAACTAAACTAGTTGATACCCGTCAAAACATGACGGCTAGATAGTAAATAAATGTACTAATGCACAAATTATACTCAACACATCATTGCCAAATGTTGAAAATCATAATAATGCGCAGAAACAAAATAATGTGTTTAAGCGGCATCGTTTTAGTGAGAATATTAAGCCAGATTTCAAAATGTCACTGAGCATGCGCGAAAAGCAATTTCAATTAATTGTAACTTATCGCTAATTAAACAGCACGAAATAAAAATTTCCATGAGGTTTAATCTTATATTTCACAAGCTTAATTATCATAAAAATGAAAATGGCAGAGAGAGATCTAGAAAGACTCCTCGAAATAAATATGTTTATAATTAAAACATGTCATTGAGCATGGACAGAAACAGTGAGTTTTTAAAGACAGATTTAAACATACCGCTTAGCCTGAGCAGAAATCAATTTTTAATTCTAAATTATCGCTAATTAATAGAAATTGCGGCTACAAAATCCAAATTTGACAATTCTACAGATTACAATCTTTCGTTTAAGACCAAAATGAAGTAAACTGATGCAGTAGTTTTTTCTCACGGACTGCCCAAAAAGTCGGCTTAGCAACTTAAATATATAGATTGCCTTAAGTTGCAAAGTATTTTGATTACTTAAAAAGACTTTTATTACCCTTTGCCTTCCCGGTATCACGGGCGCTGCGCAAGATCCTAAATACGAAAAAATTACTATGTGTTACAAATTCACCCCTGCAGTCACAAAATAACACCCCTTCTCATGTTAATCGTAATTTTCTGTATTTTTACGGTTTCGTCCACATAGTATAGTGGTTAGGTTTCTGAACTGTCACGTAGTTTGCTTCGGTTCAAATCCCGAATAAGTATTGGTCGTCCCCCGGTCGTACCCGTTCCGGGTCGTCCCCCTCTTGGGGAGCAATATTGGCTCACCTGAATGGTGCTCCCATAGTAACGTATCCAGTAAAACTTCGCTAGAATTCATGGGCCAATGTCAGAGATGCAGAAGTACCTACCATCAAAGACAAGGACCTGCCGCATTGAAAAAAAGTTTCCTATTACAAAAGTTGATAAAATACATTGATTGTAAATTCCCTGTTTGTGTTAGAACCCTTTTAATTTCTTAAAAGAAAATATATCAAAATATAAAATGTTTTATTGTATACGACCGATATTGTAAATGACAATAAACGTAATATAATAGTAATACAAAATATGGCATTTTCTTACATGCATCATCGCGTAATTAATATGAACGGGCAAACAAAAGCATAACAAAGAAATTCTTCAAGAGAATATTAATTAATTTCTTTGAAGATACACAGGGAAATTTTAATTATTGTCGTCGAAAGAAAAATATTTATTATTAAAAAGGATGCAAATTGATTGAAAATGGTAAAGTTTTTTCGAAAATTTTCAGTTTTAATTAAAGAAATTTTAATGGAGGTAAATGTTAACTGTAATATATGTTCACATAAAGGATGGAAAAAAAGGACAACTGATCTTGTATGATTCTTTAAACAGACCTGCAAAACAATTCAGAAATTGAAATGCCGATGTTTTAACGTTATTAAAAGAATAATAAAAACGCTTTAGAAATTCAAAGTTTAATGAATTGCTATTTTTATTTTCATTTAATAAATGTAAGGAAACTGAAAATTGTAGGAAATTTAGATGGTGGCGTTACGGGTGAAAACTTCCTAGAAATCTTCAACTATTTTCTATGTGTGTTTGCGAGGTCTCGTATTTCATTATAATTTACATTTAAAAATTCAGCCCAGCAGCTAAAACGTAACATTTCACATATTTTAAACATTTTTTGTAAGATTTATTTTTGTAATGAAAATTTCAAATTATAAAAACTATTTTTGTCTTATCATAACTGTAAAACTTTATTCCACTATAGAAAATGTAACCGTTGTTTGTTGTTTTAAAGAAACAATAATACTAATTCTTAGTTACAATTTATGTAAAAGTACAAATGTTCATCGAAAACATATTCAAGATAGCATTATTTCCAACACATGAAACGTTGGTACACGCTTTTTCAAAATAATTTTAAAGAAAACATGAATGATACGATTTTTGGGAGATAAAATGCAGTTAACTTTATACAGAAGGTCGTTCGCACTTTATGCAAACGATTTTGCAATTTATTTTTGTTATTTGCATTTTGAGATAAAAGTTTGGCAACTTCAGAATAATCGTCTGCTATTGTTTTGTTTTGATTGGAATGTAAAATGAAAGATTTATTTTGAAAATGGCACCTAAAATTGATAGATGTCTCGAAGGTTACGTAACTGCACTTTCCGAGCAGAAATATTCGTATGAACAAATTATAAACCAGTGTAAAAATTGTGGTTATGGCACTTTAAATAAAGGTATTTATAATATATTAAATTTGAAAGGAAAAAACGTCTCACTGAAAGTAAAAATGAAAACTTGGCAGGAAAATCTCATCATAAGACTGTTCGAACGCAGGTAAATATCAAGAAAGGGAAATCTCTGATCCTAAAAGAAAATCCGCCGACTCAAAGATCCATTGCCTCGAAATTAGGAATGTCTTCTGGCACTGTAAGTAAAATCATTCATAAAGATTTGACATTAAAAAAGATGTTTAAACTGAAAGTTCATCTGCTCTTGCCAAAGCATATTGCTGAAAGAAACAAATTGTGGAAAATTATATTAAAAACACCTAGCTGCTGAAAAATGGAAATTTGTAGTAACACTCTATGAGGCATGGGTGTATTTAAGTGACTGTAATAAAAAAAGATCAATTTTCTATTGCTCAACTGACGGGAATGACCGTACGAAATGGCTCCGTCAGTGTACAGAAAAGTTCCCAGAGGGATTCAGGATAGTTGTAGGATTTTCTTACAATGGCAGATTGAAAATCAAAAAAGTCTTAAGTAAAGCCAAAATTAATTCACTCTACTATCAGAAGAATATTTTAGAACCAATTTTTGAAGAAATAATCCCATTCTTACATGGAAAGGACATTGACAAAATTGAGCTTTATATGGGCAAAGCTTCTAGTCACACGTCTAAATCAACTGCCGCTTATTTAGCAAAGAAAGAATCAAAGACAGAAATAAAGTGTATCCCATCTATATATATAAAACGCGTAGGTATGCAGCACAAAAATCGACGATATTTCTACCCTCCGAATGGCAACGGCTGCAACTACCGGATGTAAACATTAGCGGCCGTCTGTAATTTAAAACCGCGTGTGTGTAGTGACAACACACACGGTATATTACAACCGCGTGTGTGTAGTGACAACACACACGGTATATTACAACCGCTGATCTTTTGACCAAATATGCTCAGACCTATGAAATTCAGCATTTAGTCATGGACAGTTAAATGTAGATTTATCTAGAGTCCGTTCTTTTGATTCTGTCACTGTAGTAACTCCTACTTTTGAAATACTCAACTGTGTATATCAAGAAGTTTTATGAATATCATAGTTGTAATCCACACTATATTTTAATACTTGCTGAATTTTTACTCCATTTTAAAAGTGAAGATATTTTTCCAACAATTTATTATTTGATATGATTAAGTGGATATATCTGAATTGTGAACAAAGGTACATACAGACAGTGATTTAATCCACACTATATTTTAGCACTTGCTGAATTTTTACTCCATTTTTTAAGCGGGAAAAAATTTCCCAACAATTTCCTATTTGACGTAATGATAAAGTGTAGATATCTTAATTTTGAAAAAATGTACATAATTTTTAAAATGATTGGTATTGGGTTTCTCAGTCTTATCTCTAACTCTGTTCTGAAGTAATGGAAATTCACATTTTTTTTAATCCCGATGTTTTAGAATCAGCCTTATAGTGAATTTAGCAATGATTATAAATTTTTTGGCTGAGCTCCTACTACCCCTTAATAACGTATATTTGTGATGACAGGTAATGGTAACAATCCTTACATATGTTACTTTTCGTTGAGTAGTTTTGCAAAAGAAAATATAAAACTAAAAGCGACCATGCTGGTCGCGCAGCGGCTAGTTTAATGAAATACCTGTAAAATCATCTTACGCTTCTCCAATAGACTTTTGCGCTTTCGGTTTATTAAAACGAGCCTTAGAAAAACAACATCCAAGAACACTGAACGGACTTTGGAAAACGATCCAAGAGGAATAGGGTAAAATTGACATGACACTACTAAGACAAAATTTACTTTCGTGGAAAATTTGAGCTAGGACTATTGTCAAGAACCATGGCTATCAGATAGAAGCAAATCGCCGGAAAAATACGGCATTTATACATGGTTCTGTATTGTTTACCATGCATTACCTGATTGTAAAATGATTAAAATCTTAGAAAACTGAAAAATAAATTTTTTAAAAAATTACTATAAACAGATTCACTGGTAATATCGTGTGGTACTATTTTAGTGAAAACGTAACTGATACATTTTTCTGGAGATAAAATGCAGTTAATTTCATACTTTTCATCTTCCAGTTCTTGATTGCAAATAGATTATTCTTTTAGAAAATTTGAAAAGAAACTTTCAAAACAAAAATTTTTATAGACACATTTACTGGTAATATAGTGAGGTATTATTTTAGTGAAAACGTAAATGATACATTTTTGGGGGGACAAAATGCAGTAAACTTCATATTTTTCCCCTTCCAGTTCCTGATTGCAATAGGAATATTATTTTAGAAAATTGAAATATAAATTTTCGAAACAAAACTATTATAGACACATTTACTGATAATATCGTGAAGTGCTAATTTAGCAAAAACATAAATGATGCATTTTTGGGGGGGGGGGGGGTTAAAATGCAGTTAACTTCATACTTTTCATCTTCCAGTTCCTTATTGAAAAATGATTATTATTTTAGAAAATTGAAAAAGATATTTTCAAGAAAAATTGTTATAGACACATCTACGGGTAATAACAGGAAGTAATAATTTTCCAAATGACTGATAATTTTATAAATGAATGTCTATTCCCGGATATCTGGGTCCCAAATTGGATTTAAGAAATCTACACAACTTCGACGCAAATCCAAAGAAATCCGGGGAAAAATTTCCTACCATTTCCAAATTTTAGCGAAGATACAGTTCTTCACTGACTGTCCTTTAAAGTTAAGACCTAGTATATATATATATATATATATATATATATATATATATATATATATATATATATATATATATATATATATATATATATAAACATACTTTACTGCCAAAGTCAGAAGTCTTGGCAACTACCTGAAGCGAACAATCGACTGTTCGCGCGCTGAACGTGCATTTGAAACGAATTTAGGACATAACTCTGGAAATAAACAACTCAGATCCTGCAAACATCATGGGGCTCCTAAGGGTCGGTGAAGCATGCTAAATATAAAGTTTCATCCAAATCCGTACATAAGGAGAGGAGTTACGCGACAAAGATTACATGTGTATTGAATATACAATCCCAGCCCATGCTATCCTATGGGGAAAACTGTCAATTTCTCTAAACTCCCGAAATAACCAACTGAGCCCCAGCACACATCATGGGGCTCCTAAGGGTCACCTAATCGTGCTAAATATAAAGTTTCATCCTAATCCGTACATAAGGAGAGGAGTTACGCGACAAATACTACTTGAAGCGAACAATCGACTGTTCGTGCGCTGAACGTGCATTTGAAACGACTCGAAATGGCTGTTTACGTCTAGCATTGACCAGGTCACTTGGACTTAAACCGATCAAACCGAGAATTTACGTCTACTTCGGGCTTTGATTGGCCATTCGCGATGTGCCCTATAATCATTGGCCAGTTTTCAGAATTTACACATTTTTTTTGTTTATTGTGCGGTCGATTTCAAGCGGTCAAGAATTTTTTTATCACTGCTGACATCAGTGGCCACTTCTTGGGTTCGTCCGGACCATCTCTGGTCCTCGGATTACCGGTTGAGAAACAAAGTCGTACCAACTAATGCCCTAATCCTACGAAACCAATACATATTATGGTACTTTTCCGTTAGCCGGGTGCATTTGGAGTTCGTCCTATTAAGTATCGCCATTGGCGAGTATGAAAAGTCGCCAACATAACAATCCTAGGAAATCAGTTTAATAGGTAAAAGATGGACTAAATTTTGATAAAGGATTGTCACACACGAAACGTTGGAAGAAAATGATAGATCAACGGTATGAATCATGTAAGATAACACGATTAAGTTCAGAGACCCAGCTATATAACCCCGAAATTCACATGAATAAAAATTGGAAACAAATTAACCACAAACTTTATTAGCTTTCTTCACAATCGCACAAAAGATTGAGCAGTTGCGATGCAGCACCGTTTGGCGACATGAAAAAAACACGGAGGAACAGCACGCCACCATTTTCAATCGTACTGGCTGAATTTCTTAGGCGATGACAAAAAGAGGGTCCTTTTGAAGATATCTTGAAGGACATTAAAGATTTTTGGCATCCTAACTAATTATTTACTTAAAGCACAAAATGAATGCTTTCTTATATATTTTGTTTTTTCACATACACATATCACGGGAGTTACAGTTAATTAAACAAAATGTGACTTAAGAGCCATATTTGGCGATATACAACTTGCGCCCGTCTAACGGGAAAGTACCCATATTACATAACACCTTTTCAACGAATAGGTACCTAATTAACTTTCACAATTAAAAAATCAGCATTTCATGTTATACATCAGATAACAATTCGATAAATAAGAATATATTACATATTTTTAATCTAATTTATGAAGGGTTTTTTTTCGTATGTTTCTAAACAATATAATGCCAAAGTTTACCAGGCAACAGATAATAAACACGTGTTACCTGAAATTAATATCCCATCAACATGTACATAATGTACGTAATGTACGTCATGTACCTATGGCAGATTTGGCGTTAAATATATGGCGACATCATTTATCGCAGGATGTCCCATTACGCAGGGACATGCTCTTCTCTTATACGATGCATTATTGCGCATAAATCACGGGTTGCAGATGTAATAATTTATTGCAGAGTATGATTATATTGGAGTTATTTGTATATATTCAAAAGAATCGAAACGTAATGGGATTGAGACACACAGATACTAAACGGTATATAGTATATTCTAAATATAAGAGCTATTTAAGAAAGCTCGAAAATTTTTTCCAAACTGAAAGCGAAGCTTAATACATAGCAAAAAAATATAAAATGGTATTCATCCTCTCATAGATCTTAATCTGAATATATATATATATGTATGTATGTATGTATGTATGTATGTGTGTGTGTATACAGGTGGTTATCAAAATAATGAGAACACTAAGAAATATCATAAAAACCTTTATTAATACTGCACAGGAGCACCTTTGTCATGTAATACCACCTGATTCACCTTGGAATTGGAATATACAAGTCATGAATAGTGGTTAAAAATATATTATACCATTCTTCGGATAAATATAATGAAAGTTCTTGTAGAGATGCTGTGGTGGATATCGATACCTGGCTCTATCCGTTTATACAGATTACGGTGGTTGGATGATATACAGTCGGGGGAATTGTACAGGACAAGATAAGATATTTGACTTCTTTTATATGCTCTTCAAACCAATACTTGATAGATTTAGCAGTATGTATAGGGGGACAATCATCCTGGAGAATGCCATCTCCTGCAAGAAATAATGTTTGCACCATAATATGGACCTGGTAAGCTAAAATTTTGACATAGTCCTTCCGATTCAATATCCCTTTTAGGGTTCCAATAGGGCGTGAAGAAAACCATGAAATGTCTTCCTAAACCCTGATAGATTTACCGCCATAATTGACAGTTGAGATGAGACAGCCAGAGTCGTACGTTTGTGTAGATGTTCTCCAGACATACGCATGTCCTGTTACGAGGAACAATGTGAACAATGATTCGTCGGACTAAAATGCCATTTTTCGACATATTACTCGAACAGGATTTACGCTCATGGCACCATTGTCGACGATATTTTGTTTTGGCGTCTATTACGAGTGGCTTGGGAACAGCTATTCTTCCGTAAATGCTTTGTTTGTGACGTTCCCTTCTATCTCTAATGGTTTATACCGGAACATGCGGATGCAAATTGAACTCTTCGGTCATTTTGGTTGCAATTGTCTTCTTTCTTCATGTCACAATCTGCTTCAATACCTCTTCCGTCTCTTTCATTCTGCTCTCCCTTTCGTCCACTATTCTGTTTGGCAAAGGATGTTTTTCTGTGCACTATGTATGCTGTCATAACTTTCGATACCAAAGCTCGAAAAACATCCATTAGCCTGGGGGTTGCAGTAACAGATACTCCAATTTAAACGCGCTCCAATAATTTGCCCTTTTCTCAAGGTCTGCATGATTTGACATTTTACGATGTTCCCCCCAAAAGCACGATGCCCTTAGCTTCATTACTGCTACCTGATAGTAGAATAATACATACACTATATTATATAAAAAAATACCTGTGGCCAGACTACTTTTTTAAGGAATACGAAGCTCATTCATAAACACCACTAATGTTGATAGGTGTTTCCATTATTTTGATAGCCACCTATATATATATATATATATATATATATATATATATATATATATCGGTTGACCATAATTTGAACACCCTTACTCCGACCTCTCTATATATTCAACTACTCAGTGTATGAACAAATTTTGTGCACATACTAATCAAGACATGGGGAAACGGATTACGCGAAAGAGAAATTAGTTCCAGAAACTCTGATAGGAGGCGCTGTACAACAGGAAAGATGAAAAAGAAGCAAAAATAATAGTAATAGTTTTTTTGAAAAATTTATGCGAAATGGAAATTTTGGGCACATTCTGGGGAGCGACGAGGCCAATTTCCGCCGCAGTGGAACAGTGAACACCCATAACTGTCGCATTCGGGACACGTTAAATCCCCGTCCCCTTCAAGAGATTCGACTCCGCTCACGGAAAGTTAAAGTCTGGTGTGAATTCACAACCACATTCATTCTTGAACCTTTCTTTTTCGAAGAGGCTGCTGGCAGTGTTCCTGAGACATGCCTCTTGTTGACGGCCAGCAGGTACAAAAAGATATTCGAAACTTGTTTTTGTACCTCATTTGCAGCAGCAACAATGTCTTCACTCAATTACTTTTATGCAAGATGGAGCGCCTCCACACATTGTACTCTGTGTAGAATAGTTTCTTTGGCAATGTTTCACTAGTGACAGAATAATCAGTCGTGAGTTTCCGGAAACCTGGCTATCTTGTTCTCCAGATCTTTATCCGTGCGATTTTCGGCCATGGGGGCACTTAAAAAATTGTGTTTATCGAGGACATCTCTGCTAACTGGAGCAGACATGAAAGAAGGTATCACTCTGCGCGTGAGAAGCGTTTCAGTCGACCAGCCATGATCCGCAGTTGAAAAAGCTGCCTACACACTGCAGATTTTACATCTTCAAGAAGGGAACCATATTGAGCAGAATTCCCGCCGTCAATAAGGTCCATGTCACAAGAATGTTTGATACCTTCAAACGAAATGTGTTTAAGGGGGTAGGGAAACGATTTTCAACAAAAAATGCATTTTCCAGTTTTTGCATTTTTGAAAACTATGTAATCTTGTGCTTCTGTTGACATTTATATATTTGTCCTAGCTTCACTAGAAATATTTTTAATATTTTTTTAAAGAACTATTACCATCTGTCAAGACGCCTGGCGTCACACCCTCACCAACCAAAACAAACAGCTCTCTGCATTCATAGCCGCAATTTTTTAATTTCCCGTACTCCAACCAAAACAACCATTTTACCAATAGTAGTACTAGATTACATTAAAAACATTTATAGAGATTTAGCAGATCCAGATCTACTTGCCAAATGTCTGCATGGGAAAACACAAAACAGCAATGAGAGTGTAAATAGTATAATCTGGGCACGGATCCTTAAAGAATGCTTTTGTACAGATAGAAACTTTAAAAACAGGTGTATTTGAAGCAATCGCATCATTTAATAACGGAAATATTATAAAGTGCAAAGTACTTTCAACGTTAGGCATATCTCCAGGTATTTACACTTCTCGACCAAAGCAAACATAAGATAGGACGAGATTAATAAAAGCTCAATATGATGTTTCACAGCAAACCAAGGAAGCCAGAATAAATAGAAGACAGAAAAAATGTAAATTAGAAGACAGTCTTGCTGATGACCCAAATGATCCAAGCTATGGAGCTGGCAAGCACTAAGCACAAGTGAATGTTTCACTAAATGTTGATTTTCTCAAAACAGGGTTTTTTGCCAGTTAAGGAACATTTTTTTCAAAGACTATTGCTATGATTATTTTCAAACTTTGCATATTTAATAAATGCATAACATTACATACTTTAACGAAGGGATTTTTAGAAAAATCAATTTTGAGTAATTTAGTAGCATAAAACTTGATGTAATTTTGGTGTTTCTGAAAAAAAATACATATAGTAGAAGTTATATATTTAAAAAAAATAACAAGTATTTAAATTATAAAAGCTCTGGTTAAAGTATTTAGTATACGTCAGGCAATATACAGTAAAAAAATTAGAAGCTTATATTGAATAGGATTTTTTTTAAATGTTCCTTAGAAATGAGTAAGTTTAACATTACTGACATAGGGAATCTGGATCGTGACCCTACCCACTTAAATGTATTTTTGTATCTTTTCAGTCATGTTCAGTTGTACAGCGCCACCTATCAGAGTTTCTGGAACTATTTTTTTCTCTTTGCGTAGTGCAGAGTGTGAAGGTGAACACAATTCTTTCGCCAGGATGTTTACATAAAACAATCAAGAATTCAAACAAGTACTAAAAACAGAACTATAAAACAAACAGGAAGTATTAAAGTGTTAAACTAAATAAGAGTTCCCTTGCCTCCCAGTAACGGGAGTAAATAGAATGGCTTTTTGAAGGCTGGGCAAAGAAGGGGATGGTCCGCAGGCATTACACCGTCGCCGCAGCAGAGGGGGTAAGTAGGATTGTTGACGATCCCAAGTCGATGCAGGTGGGCATAAAGGCAGACATGCATGGTCGTCATTAGGAAAGGAGCTACCTCAGGATACCTAGGGTAATCAGGGAGCCTAAGGATGGTTTCACACCAGGGCTTCTCCCTTGTTCTTCCCATTTGTTCGGATATATATATAAGTCGATTATGACCAGATTTATCTTTGAAGCAGCAGATCCGTAACAGATATCCTCAAAAGGGGACTGATGGATCGCACATCCTTTTTTTGAATATTTATCTGAAGTCTTATTTACAGGGATCCCACAGTGGGACGGAATATATGTATAGTGCCGTAACTAGCCATTACTGTGACCTAGGCAAGAATTTGCATATGGGCTCCTTAATTAGGTTTAGGAAAATAATAAAACAAATACAGCATTTGGGCCCCCTTTCAAGTGGGCCCTATGTGGGAGCACCTGTTCACCTGCCTAGTTATGACACTGTATATATATATATGTGTGTGTGTGTGTGTGTGTGTGTGTGTCACCCAGGTGCACTTTATCAGCAAGACAACGCTCGTCCACATACTGCGCGACTCTCCCAACAATGTCTTCAGGGATATGACGTACTCCCATGGCCTGCCATGTCACCAGACCTCTCGCGAATAGAACACGTCTGGGACGTGCTTGGAAGGCAACTGCAGCCGTCCCGGAATACTGGTGAATTAACTGCCCAGTTGCAAAGATTATGGCATGACCTTCCGCAGGAGGTCATAGGTGACCTCACTGATTCGATGCAACGCCGTGTTTCGGCTTGTATAGATGCCAGAGGTGGATTTACTACTTACTGATTTGTAACATTTTTCATGCCACATCTTCTTAATAAAACGGTCTGTTCTTCTGAATTTGTAATCATTTTCTTATCTCCTCATACACTACATACATGTTAAGTTTCGTGATAGTAGCTCGTTTCCTTCTGCGTGCATATATTTCTTTGTGACAGAGTGTAATATATATCTGCCTAATTGGTATAGATGCAATTCGAAATTTGCCTAATTCAGATTTCCGTTCTCTAATCCAGACTCTAGTTCTTCTGTAAAATCATCAGCATATTTTCTTCTCAGACTATGTATATTTCTGTTAAAAATTATATATTTCTTGCGAGATCGTTCATATATGTGAGCTAATTTTCGAGTAAATATATCATGAATGATATGTCACGCGAGTTTGCCCAACATTTGAATAAACGTCTTCCGTGCGTCTGGCCTAATGCACAAGGATGATCATATATCACAATCCGAGCAATTTCCATTTCTAATACGCCATTACGGTCTATTTGCATTGTAGTCTAAGAGCGGCTTTTCGGGTAAAAACCCGGCCGTGGGGATAAATGTTCCTGCTTTAAATTTTATCTTCAAATACGTATAAGGAGGCGGAAAAAAATTCTTAATTACGCACTTTAAGTATAATATCGTCGATTTCTAAAGTACAAAGGCAAAATACTTTGCCCGCACCCACCCATATAAGTTTGAAGATGCATTGTTTAATGACTTATATATATATGTATATATATGCTTATTTCCGCATCTTGCTTTTATCTCCATATACAAATCAGATTGTGGAGAAAAATTCTTAATCACATTCTAAAAGTTTAACATCGTTAATTTCTGAAACCGAAATAAAAATTGAAAAGTAGCGTGGGAATAATCTTATATATAAATATGTGGTATTTTTTTTTACCATTATTTACTTGCTTTATATAGCTAGTATCAAATTTTCCTACCTAAGGAAATCCACATAAGGATGATTATGGGTTCAATAACAAGAGTAATTGTGTCAGTTTGGAATTCTTTCTACGCGCGGAATTTTTGTAATTTGCCAATGTAGTGCTTTAATAATTTTGACATCTCCATGACAATTCAGAATTAAAAAAAAAAAGAATAAAAAATATAATAGCACCTATATTAGTTTTAGGATGCGTTGTTGAACGATTTATATATATACATTGCTGGCCACTGTAAATGCAACACCCTGAAAGAAACGTGCAAATAACATGAAATTTACAACATGCATTAGCGGAGGTGAGATATGCAAATGATTAGAATTTCAGCGCAGACGCACATAACGCACGCCTGTGGCGTCACTTCAAAGCGCTATTTAAGGGTTGGAGATTTCGACGATTTCAAGTTCGGCAATTGTGTTTTTCTTGTGGTTTTTTCAAAAAAACGATCAATTATGCCTCGTCGAAAACAGCGATCCTCTTTTGATCAAGTATCCGAGTTCGACAGAGGAAGGATAGTGGCCTACCGAGATTGTGGATTATCTTTCAGGTAAATCGGTAGTCGTGTTGGACGAAACCAAACAACTGTAATGTGGATATGTGATCGTTGGATGCAGGAGGGTACGACGGACCGGCGTGTTCGATCGCATCCACCTCAGCGCACCACTTCACGTAATGACTGGCAATTTGTGCGCATGGCAGTGACGGATCGCTCAGTCACATCACGAACCATAGCACAGCACATGCAGTCTGTAACGCATCATCCAGTGTCTCCGCGTACCATTCGACGCCGTTTACAGCAGAGTGGTCTGTCCGCAAGACGTCCATTGCTTTGTCTACCCTTGACGCAGAACCACAGACGTCTCCGCCGCCAATGGTGCGATGACAGAAGGATGTGGACGGCAGAATGGAATGAAATTGTCTTTACTGACGAGTCACGCTTCTGTCTGCAACACCACGATGGTCGCATTCGAGTCTGGAGACACCGTGAATAGAGGATGCTGAACAGCTGCGTTATGCACCGCCACACTGGTCCTGCACCGGGTATTATGGTATGGGGCGGTATTGGATATCACTCTCGCACACCTCTAGTACGCATTGCCGATACTTTAAACAGCCAGCACTACATCTCCGAGGTGTTGGGGCCTGTTGTCTTTCCTTACCTTCAGGGCTTGTCCACAGCCATATTTCAACAGGATAATGCGTGACCACACGTGGCACGCATTGTCCAACGGTTCTTCGTCAATCGCCAGTTTGAATTGCTTCCCTGGCCGCCTCGCTCTCCGGATCTTCCGCCGATAGAAAACATGTTGTCCATGGTTGCTCTACGATTGTCCATGGTTGATCACTCATCCAATCATGATTCTTATAACTGGTTTGAATATTGGGAAAAACTTTTTCAACCAATTCTTCTTTTGACGATACTAAATTGCAGAAGTTATGGGGCAATGAAATTCGTCCTGATGTCAGATCAACCGTCACCTTTCCGTTCCCAATTTCCAGCAATTGATGTGAGGATAACTCAGCTGATCGATCATTTTGCAGATGGACACGCATATTTGTAGATAATTACAACGTCTTTACGTGTCGCCACAAAGTAGAGTAATTCAGGTAAGCATTTATTTCGTCCTCTGGTGTCGATCGAGGAATTATAGGTAATGTTTGCCTGAAATCTCCTACAAGCAATATTAATACGTTCCCAAATGGTCTGATGTTTCCACGCAAATCTTGCAATGATCGATCAAGAGCCTTGGCGGTTTTTTGTGTGTCATTGTACATTCATCCCAAAATATAAGTTTGCCTTTCTGCAATACTTTTCCCATGCTGGATGCTTTGGAAATGTTGCACGTGGGAGTTTCAATGAATTGCATGTTCAATGGCAGTTTCAAAGCAGAATGTGCAGTTCTTCCACCTGGTAGCAATATCGCAGCTATTCCGGACGACGCAAGAGCTAAGGCTATGTCATTTTGGGCTATGTGATTACTGCCAGAATCAATCTAATTAGGAACGTTTTACCAGTTCCTCCTGGCGCATCTAAGAAGAAGATTTCTCCAACCCCATTATTGACAGTTTGCATTATTTGATCGTAAATGTCTTTTTGCTCAAGCGTTAGCTTAGGAATATTTGATTGCACATACAACAAAAGATCACCCTTGTTGTGATTTTGTTCACGACGCGATTCTACATCGAACGAAGCATCAGCAGATGGATTCGATGATGGCATTCCCAATTGATTGAGAACTTTGTTCGTGATTTCTAAGCACAAATCTTCAATCATTATCAACGCTTCGTTGTAGATTTCTACTGTGAAATCCATGTTCATATTGAATTTTCCTCGCGTATTCGCCGAAAAATATCTTCAGCCATGTGCATTCTCTTATCTCTTCGATCGTCTTTTATTGTCTAGAACGATCTGCGTACTTTATAACCTGTGAGTACTGCTGATAGTGCGGTCGCACCGCACCGTGTGGGGGTGCGACTGTTTCTGTTCTGAGGGGGAAGGGAAAGACATTTCTGGTTTGCCGTAAAATATTTAGTTTAGCGTGTGTTTCAAAAAAGACATTTTTATGCCTGTCACTGGTGGGGCATCCATATAATAGGTATACAGAAACACTCACGTATTCAAATGCAACGTTGTGTCAAAATTTCAAAGAAATCGATAAAGAACTATTGGAGATTTGAGATTTTGAACAAACGAACATTTACATTTTTATTTATATATATATATATATATATATATATATATATATATATATATCTATATATATAAAACAGTTCCGTAACTGATTCATTCATTCACTGACTGACTGACTGACTGACATACAACGCACAGACCAAACCGCTGGACCTAAAGGGCTGAAATTTTGCATGGCGATTCTTCTAATAGTGTAGGGGTGCACTAAGAAAGATTTTTAAAAAATTCTTCTTAGATTTTTTTAAATTAAATTTTTAAGCTGTTTTTTAAACTTTGTTTACGTTTGCATTTAAAATAATACATTGAGAGTTATAAAATTTATATCACGAGAAAGATCATAAAAATTCCTTTAAAATGACATCTTTTTCGAATCTTTACCTCCATTTTCTGATTTTTGGTGAATTTTTAAAAATTCATATTTAGAATTTAATTTATTAAATGCCGATCACGTGATTTCTTTTTCTGGTACTTTAAATAAAATTATCGTCATGTGCGTAACAACTAAATAGACAAAAAATAATTTCTTGCTAATGCGGCAGACGATTGGTCATTATTTTGTCTTTAAAAATATCCCCTACGATTTATTTATAAATATATATTTTTTTCTACATCAATTGTATACATTGATCGTCATATTTACTATAAATATATATTTATTTTTTTTTTGCATCAACTGCGTACACTGACAGTTGTATTTAATTTGAATGTACTCCGTAGCGAAGCGCGGGTTTTCAGCTAGTAAATATATATATATATATATATATATATATATATATATATATATATGTATATCTATAATACATATATATATGTATATATATATATATATATATATATATATATATATATATATATATATATATATATATATATATATATATATATATATTTATATCTATAATACATATATATATGTATATATATATATATATATATATATATATATATATATATATATATATACAGTTGGTTCTCTGTTTAACGACGCCCTACTTAACGACGATCTCTATTTAAAGACGATATTTCCCGGTCCCGGTCCCTCCGACGTAAAAAAATTCTATTTTAAGACGATTTTGTTTCTATTTAACGACGATTTTTTCTTACATGATAAACTTTTACTTCAACATTTTATCTACTGGAGGGTTACTTTCTGTGGGGGAGTCTGGTTTCAAAATCAGACCCGGAATTTCCTTTGTGTTTGTTGCAATCATAGACTTGTTGCATTGGAAAAAACCGGGGGAGGGGGTGGGGATTACTGTTTCTCGGAAGATCGATCATTCTTCCCTGGTGGATCGAATTCCTTAGTGCGGGTGTGGAATCACTCTATTGTACCTACCATGTTGTCATGAGATTTACGAACTGTCCAAAAGCACCCCTCTATCACTCCTTCTGGGAAGCACGTGTTCATGTTTAGAAAATTCATGGTTGGGTGTAGGAGCTCATTCCAGTACGAATACGAGGTGAGCAGAGCAAAATGACATCAAAGCGAAAGCATCTTACGCTACACGAAAAAGGGAAAATTATTGAAAACTGGGAAGAAAGTGTTGGATTAACAAAAGTCCAATTGACAAGACAATTTCAGCTACCCGAGTCTACTCCCAAAGGCATTTTAGCAAGCAAAGAGAAAATTCTTGAAGCAGTACAAAAATTTGGTTTGAGATCCAAATCCAAATGTACTCTTTTTTTTTCAATGTAATTTAAAATAACTTTTTGTGAATAAAATAATGATGACAATAAAAATAACATTTTTAAACACGCCAATATATTAATAAATATATTGACAGTCCTAAACCTGTAAAGTGTGAAGGGAAATGTTATTTTTTCACAAATTCTGTTTAAGGACGATCTCTACTTAAGGACAATTTTTCACGGTCCCTTGAAAGTCGTTAAACAGAGAACCAACTGTATATATATATATACATATATATATATATATATATATATATATATATATATATATATATATATATATATATATATATATATAATTGAATACTTGAAGTGGAACCTTGTTCAGTATAAGAGACACGTTGTGCCTAAAACATCAATTTCTCCAATAGACAAGCAATTTATATTGATGTCACTTTCATAAAAAGCATATAGCATATTAATATCTTCTAACGCAATCCCTTTTTTAAACTTTATTTAAATTAACATAATAATGAAACTCGTCATTGGATGGAAATTTTAGAAATCCGATTACATTTTAATAGGTTTTTCAAATTTTTTGTTTGCAATAATCCAAAATTCGATTCCCTTCCCGTTAAAAATAAAGGAAGCTTCATTTATATACTCGAAGATGCTAACTTATAAAAAAGGAATGAAATTGAGGCATCATAATAAAAAATTTTTGACCTTATGAATTAAAGATCATTGAAAATTTTAAGTAACTTGTGTCGAGACATGCATTAATTTTTCGTTATATCTGTGATACATAAGAATTAACTCGCATAATTAATTTTTTATGGGAAAAATATAAACATGTATTAGAAGGAAGTAAAATAAATAACTGGAAATTAGTGAATAAAAATTTATAACGTTATATATGACGGGCATGTAGTTTAAGAGAACATTTATTTATTGTTCGAATAGAATAATTTAACACTTAAAGATACTTTTGTTGGAACATGTTAAAGAAAATTTAAGTTCAAAGGTCATTTTATTGCTCACTTAAGTTAAACGTTAAAAACTTGTATTAACATATGTGACTTGCGAGTTCAGACGTTCTAGTCTTTAAATTCAATATTATAATGAGTCTTTTAATCATCCAAATCATATATATATATATATATATATATATATATATATATATATATATATATATATATATATATATATATATGTGTGTGTGTGTGTGTGTGTGTGTGTAACATGCCGGCCCGGCATTGTTGGAATAATGACCGGAACCGGCATGCCATAGACGGGTATTAATTGTAGTCGAGTGTCCAATAAGAAATCGTTTTTCACTTCTGGAAATACAAATTTATTCACATTCTGCTTGAAATGTTACAGCGTGTTTATTAAGCAACAGAGTCACGCCAAAATTCGCTACCGCAAGCATGTTTGAGTTTTTACAGACTTTACGAACCCCTTGTCACATGACCCATTAGTCTGCAATTATTGGCTGAATCCAGCAATCTGGGACAGAGGCCATCTGTTTTCTTATATAAGTTTTGCGTGAGAGATTCGGGATTTTAAGGGACGATATGTTGATTTCGTATCTTAGTTTTTAGGTTACGATCAAATCCTCTGTTCTTAAAACCAAACTCCGCGATTAACTTTACGCCCAAGGGAATTTAAAAGAATTTAGAAATTAGTTAAGGTTTATGGGTTTTATATGTTATATTATATATATATATATGAAGTGGCTTGAAGCACCACATCCATTCTTTATGATAAATATCCAGTCTGCACCGTTGTGGTAAGGCACTTCAATACTTAAGAGATACACCATAATCATTTTCCATAAGTTTATTACTTCAGTTCACAGTGGAACCACTCTGCACTTTAACACAGAGCCTGGCGCTCGCCATCTCAAAACACGGAAACCTTCACCGTGTGTCCATCCTAATCGATTGCATTCCCCGGTCTGACTATTCTTTTCCCGCTACATCGGAATAACGCGATGTAAATTCTGCTGAAACATGCAATTCCAACCTTCTGGAATTTTCTTTTCATGACATAAGTACTCTCCGACACAATCCGTTCGCCGATTTCTTCAAGGCTGCTCAATTCTATTAATAGCTCTTCGGCGTTCGCTTCTCGCCTACTCGCGCTTGTCTTATTAAATGTAAATACTGTCGTTTGACACCTTAAAAATCAGATCTTCTTTGAAAGCCCAATTTAATTTCCTTTAATTATTCTACCCTGTCTAAAAAATCCTTTATACACACACACACACACACACACACACACACACACACACACATATATATATATATATATATATATATATATATATATATATATATATATATATATGGAGAAAGCTCATTTAGACTCCTTTTCCCAGCTTCGTCTTTTTCAGTGTAAAATCATCAGAACGTTCTCGTACTAGATTATGCTCGTACTAGATAGTTAATAATGATACATTTGTGGCGAGATCGTTCATATAAATTCTCTAATTTTCGTGTCATATCATGATTGATATCTCACGCGAATTTCTCCAACATTTGAACAAACGTCTTCCTTGCGTCTGGCCTAATGCACAAGGATGGTTATATATCACACTCCGAGCAATTTCCATTTCTAATGCGACATTACGGTCCAACGCGTATTGTAATGTTACAGCGGCTTTCGGGTTAACACACTTGCGTACAGACAAAGTCTTCTGATTTTATCTTCAAGCACAGATAACAATGTGGGTAGAAATTCTTAATTGCTTTCTATAAGTTTAACATCGTCGATTCCAGAAAACCAAAGTAAGATATGAAATGTTACGTGGGAATATTGATAGAATATAACAAAATACTTTTCAACGATAAATACTTTTCATATATCTATCTAAGGTACGAACCCTCAAGATCTGTGTTGCTCTTGGGGGTGTTTGATGACAATAGAGGTGGACTCCGACCCTTACAGTTCCCATGTAAATCAAAGCAACATTAATCTACTCTCTGCCATTTGTAGACCTGATCTGGAGTTCTTCCAGTCGGGGGGCATAATAATAGAAGTTCATATTTGTGTTAATTTTTCACAATGTTCACGTTATCTGTTACATGAGTCGATCATATTGCAAATACGTTTTATTTTGAAAAGCTCTAACTATTGTATTAGTTTCCATGGTTGCGTGTACACATATGTGTATATTTAGACGTCGTTTACTAACATGGACATACACTGTCGGGCTAAATCGGCAACATTCCGGAATAGTTGCAATCATTTTCCGATCACGTCCCAAATGTGCTATAGATCAGGCGACTTAGGTAGTGAGGGAGGGGTTTCGCAAAGTTCAAGACAATTCATTGCAACACGTGCCGTCTGCGGTTCGGCACAACTCCTTCTTGGTGCATCGATTTTTCTGTTAATTAATATATATATATATATATATATATATATATATATATATATATATATATATATATATATATATATATATATATATATATAAATATATATATATATATATATATATATATATAAATGTATATATATATATACATATATATACATATATATACATATATATATATATATATATAAATTTATATATATACACTCATGGACAAAAAAATTAGCGCACCAAGAATTAATTGCGGGATCGTGACGAAACTTGCAATGAAGGTACATGTCGGGGAGATATGCAAATGATTAGAAATGCAGCGTGATTGTGCATTACGTATAGCCGGTAGAGGGCGTTGAACATCGTACTCTGTGGAGTATAAAACAGGTAACCAAAGCTTGTTTGAGTGTGCTGAATCATTTACAAAGGAAGAGCTGAGATAGACATGCCATTACGCCGTGTTCAAAGACAATATAAGCAGTTGTCGCAGTTTGAGAGGGGTAGAATCGTCGGGATGATGGAAGCTGGGTGGTGAACTAGGCGAGTAGCTCGTCAATTAGGCCGCTCTGATTGTGTTGTCAGGAGGTGTTGGGACCAGTGGACCCGAGAGATGTCATGTACACGAAGACCAGGCTCAGGACGCCCTCGACAGACCAGTCGTCGAGAAGACCGCCACAACGTAAGAAATGCACACGTACAGCCAACTGCTTCATCGGCCGCCATCCAGGCACAGGTAGCACCTTCACTAGGGGCCTCTGTGTCTTCTCGAACCATACGAAGGCGCCTGGCTGAAGGACAGTTGGTATCGCGACGCCCATTACGTGTGCTGCCCTTGACGCCCACCCATCGACGCCTCCGTTTGGAGTTTTGCCGCGCACGAGGAAACCGGACTGCAGCGGAATGGAACCAGGTCGTCTTTAGCGACGAATCCAGATTCAATCTCGGCAGTGCTGACAATCGTGTTCGTGTGTGGAGAGCCCGTGGTGAACGCTTCAATCCTGCCTTTGCTGTACAGCGACACATCGCTCCCACAGCTGGTGTGATGGTATGGGGTGCCATAGCCTACAATACACGGTCACCCCTAGTATTGTTCCGTGGCACCATGACAGCCCAGCGGTATGTTCATGAAATCCTGCAACCACATGTGTTGCCACTCATGCAACGGCTCCCAGGAGCCATTTTTCAACAAGACAATGCTCGGCCTCATAAGGCAAGGGTATCACAAGACTGTCTCCGCACTGTTACTACCCTTCGTTGGCCTGCCCGATCCCCAGATTTGTCTCCAATCGAGCATATCTGGGATCATTTGGGACGACGAGTTGGGCATCCCACGAGTTTGAACGAACTAGAGGCAAGGTTACAGTAAATATGGAACGAAATGTCTCAAGACATCATACAGAACTTGTATGACTCAATGCCCGATCGTATCGCATCATGCATTCGTGCTAGAGGGGGTCCAACGGAGTATTAACTCCTTCGTTCTTTTGCCTTTTTCTCTGAAATAAATTATCATTTTCTTTGATTTTCTTATCATTTACTTATATCAAAGTAGTCAGTACGTATGTAAAATTTCGTTTCATTTTGACGACTCCTTCTTGGTGCACTAATTTTTTTGTCCATGAGTGTAAATATATATATACCGGGTGTCCGAAAAGCATGGCTTCACATTCAAATATGAGTTAAAAATAAACTAAGAGTTTCACTTACAGATTTTTATGTTACATAAAGAAAATATCGAAGTTTTTTTTTTTTTTGCAATGCTTTATTCCACGATTGCTTTATACCACGATTGTTTTATACCACGATTTCAATGTGCGCACCATTAGTCGAGCTCAACACATCGGGTCTATACGAGATTTCTCGCCACGTTCTATGAAGAATTGCAGGATCAACACTCTGAATGGCCACTGTAATTCAGCTTTTCAGTTCATCAGTGTCCCAAATTGGAGATTGGTAAACAATGTTTTTCACGTATCCCCATGAGAAGAATTCCAAAGGTGTTATGTCTGGTGATCTAGGTGGCCACGGAATTGGACCTCCTCTTGCCATCCATCGCTCGGGGAACTTTTTATCTAAACCCTTTCGAACTTCCAAACTCCAGTGTTGTGGTGCCCCATCCTGCTGGAAAATGATATTGGGTTGCAAGTCCTCTACTTGAGGAAATGCGAAAATTTCAAGTATATCAAGGTAATTGTCAGAGTGGACAGTTTCTTCTGCAGAGAAAAAAAAGGCGTAATAATTCGATCGAGCACTAAACCACACCTCACGTTTACTTTAGGTCTGTCTCTTGATTCCTCCAGTACGGCATGCAGAATGTTGCAAAACGTGGATTTAGTGCCATCTAGTTTATATTTCATTGAACAGAAACTTTAATCTTTTCTTTATGGAACATAAAAAACCGTAAGTGAAAATCTTTGTTTATTTTTCAATAAGTTTATAAATTTTCGATATGTTTGTTTGTTATTATTATACCAACTCAACAAACTCTTTCTAAAACACTCCTTAATTCAATCAATTATTTCAAACTATTTATATGCAATTTAGCCAAATATTTTATATATTTGTACATCAATGATATGTTTTCATTAAATTTAAATTTCACACAGTATACATTCAAAAATAATTGTGGCAAGTATAACTACACCTTTTAAACAAAATACACTCCTAACTTAATAATCTTCTAACAAAAATGTAATGAAAACAGCCTTCAATCACTTTATCTCTCTAAAAAACATTTAATTTTTCTTCAAAATCGAAGGCGCTTCATTACAGTGATACTAAAAAAAAGGTAGGGATACGCCGTTGCCCCGCTTTCCCCAAGAAAAAAAAGTGTTAAAGTATTATTATTTTAAGTACTATTTTGGCTTAACTTACCGAAATTTTAAGAAACTTACAAATCAATTGTTAATATATAACGAAAAATATTTTTTTTTAATAGCGATAATTTTGTTACCCTGTAACGTGACGTGTGAAAACAACATACTAAAAATGCACACTTTTATTTGAGAAAACACAGTATACCCACCTATTGTTTTAGTAAAAATGCACTGTATATATATAAATATATATATATATATATATATATATATATATATATATATATATATATATATATATATATATATATATATATATATATGTATGTAAGTGTGTATTTGGACGTCGTATACTATCAAAGACTTAATACTTCATTCCCAGGTTTATGTTATATAACTGATGTGGAATCTAGTTCAGAATACCAGACACCCCATGTCATAAACATTTTTATGCCATTGAAGAGCAATTTATGTTGCTGTCACTTTCATAAAAAGTATAATGAATATTAATGTCTCTTATCACAATCCTTTCTTTAATAAAATTAACATAATAATGAAACTAGTAATTGAACGGAATTTTTTTAGCTGAGATTATGTTTTATTAGGTTTTTGTCATTTTTTTGTTTTGCATGTCCGAAAATTTGATACCGTTGTCGTTAAAAATAAAGGTATCTTCATTATTACACGCGCAGATTCTAATTTATAAAAAGGGATGAAATTTAGACATCATTATAATACTCTTTTGACCTCATGAATTATACACAATTAAAAATTGTTTAATAATTTGGGTCGAGGACATGCATTAATTTTTTAATATCCTTGATACATAAGAATTATTCGAATAATTAAATTTTTTTGCCGTGTAAAAACTAAAAACAAGCTTCGGAATAAAATGAAATAAATAACTGGAAAAATGTCAACAAAAAAATTATCGCCTTATGTCTCTATAGGGATGAACACTTATTTATTGTTCATTAAAATAATTTGACATGTAAATCTACTTTAGGTGGCACGAGTAAAGGTAAATATCAGTTAAAAGGACATTTTATTGCTTATTTCATTTAAACGTTAAAATCATGTATGAACATGCGAGCACAGTTGCTATAATTTTAAAACAACTTCAGTAGCATAATTAGACTTTTTATCTACAAATTACAAACATTCGCGTATATATATATATATATATATATATATATATATATATATATATATATATATATATATATATATATATATATACACACACTCAAGACCCAAAACATTATGACCACCCCTACATATTGCAATGAATTCGCCTCGATGACGTGGAAGGCACGTGATCATGTTGAAGTGGTATTTAACTGCTGCGGAAGAGTCTGAAGAATCATTCTTTCACTTACTTCTGTGTGTGATGGGAAAAGCTGCGGATCTAAGCGACTTTGATAGAGGGCAGATTGAAATGGCTCGAAGGCTCGGAACAAGTATTTCCGAAACTGCACGACTCGTGGGTTGTTCATGACCTACAGTTGTTAGTACTTATGCAAAGTGGATGAATGACGGTGAAACCAGCAGTAGACGACATGGTGTTTGACATCCACACGCTATCAAAGAAAAAGGTAGTCGGAGACTGTCTCGTATGGTGAAGCAAAACCGGAGCCAGACAGTGGCTCAGCTGACAGCCCAATACAATGCAGGGCCAAGTAGAATAGTATCGCAGCACACTGTTCAGCGGACACTGTTGGATATGGGGCTACGCAGCAAACGTCCCACTCGTGTGCCTTTGCTGACCAAGCGTCATCGCCAACTGCGCCTGCGCTGGGCCCGGGAACATCGCGACTGGTCCATGGATCAGTGGGAGAGAGTTGCCTGGTCAGATGAATCACGGTTTGTCATTCATCACGCCGATGGCCGTGTCAGGATACGCCGTCTTCCAGGCGAACTGTTGCTCCCTCAATGTACAGTAGGTCATACACAGGCCGGTGGTGGCGGTATTATGCTTTAGGGGGCGTTCTCTTGGGCGTCCCTGGGACCCGTGGTTGTGGTAGAGCAGACCATGAATGCTACAGGGTATCTGAACATCATTGCGGACCAGTTGCACCCTTACATGGCCTCTGTTTTTCCAGATGGAAATGGAATGCTCCAACAGGACAACGCCCCGTGTCACAAGGCTAAAATTGTGTTGGAGTGGTTCCAGGAACATGATGCTGAATTCCAGTTAATGTCCTGGCCGCCTAACTCATCGGATCCCAATCCGATAGAACAAATTTGGGATGTCATGTGACGGCAGCTCAGAGTTCAAAGACCACCAATTCGCAATATCTCGGATTTGCGTGACCGTTGCTTAAACATCTGGTACAATCTGTCTCCGGCCATCTACCAAGGACTTGTGGCATCCATGCCAAGGCGGGTTGAAGCTGTGTTGCGCACCAAAGGTGGGCCAACTCGTTATTGACAGGTGGTCAAAATGTTTTGGCTCTTGAGTGTATACAGGCCCTGATTTTCCATTAGGCCCGGTAGGCCCGGGCTTAGGGGCCCCCAAATGTTGGGGTGCCCAAGAAAAATTTTAATTTTAGAAGGAAAAAAAGAAAAATTCCCAACACAATATTTTTTAATTGTACATCTTTTAATAGCAATTTTTTTATATATTCTTTCAAATTTGATTGATTGAATGGTTCATCATATGTATAGTTATATATATAGTTCATCATATGTATCTTATAGTGTATATAAGGAATTAATAAGTTTTTCTGGTTGCATTGTATTGGTCTTTTACTGACGAAGTTAATATATTCAATTGCTTTTGTTATTTGAGAATGTTCTACGCTTCTACGCTTCAAATAGCCAATTCTTGGTAAAATGGTACTTTCGCAATGATTCAATATTATTTTTTCTCTGTGCCAATTTTGGACATTTTACGCCCACTTCAGTGTTAGGAGGGCCCTCCATCCCGAGTTGGGCCTATTGTCAAGAGTTTTCTAAATCGGGCCCTATATATATATATATATATATATATATATATATATATATATATATATATATATATACAAGTGTCAGTCAATAAGTTACTTGCAATCCTCCGTAAAAATCTCGGTGAAAGAGATATTTCGTTGAAACTTTGTGAAAACAGAGCATCAGGTTCTTCAGCAGGGGCAGTAGTGGCTTCGACGTGGTAGTTTTAGTTCGCTTGCTAATCAGTCGTGAATATGTTTCGGCAGCTCCACGTGACGTCTAAATTTGAAGTGCAGGCATTATTTTGGTTCCTGTGGGCAAAAGGTTGTGACTACACTGACACTTATCGGCAGTTGCACGAAGCCCACAGTGATAACACTCTGTAGGTGTGCTATCACTGTAGACTTCGTATCCGTTTCACGCTAAGCTATCGCCAAGTGGTATCTCTCATTCGAGAATGGCCGTACAGATATCGAGATAAGTTTCTTCAACTTCGACGACAGATGAGAACGTTGAACTCGTGAATGAACTGATTCTTCAAAACAGACGTGCCGCAGTAGACGAGATCGTCTCGTCTATTGACTGACCAACACAAAGTTCAACGATTTGAAAGTGCTCTAGCATTTTTGGAACGATATCAAAATGAAGTAAATGCTTTTTGGGACTAGATCGAGACCGGTGACGAGACTTGAGTTCATTTCACACCTGAAATGAAACGCGTCTTTCTCGGAAGAAATGCCGACCAGTTCCATCCGCTGGGAAGGTGATGCTGGCGGGGTTTTTCGATAGAGAAAGTGTAGTGCTTACTGAATTCTTGCTGAAGGCTGCCACAATTAATGCAGCGTCTTATTGTGAAACCCTGAAGTGGTTGCGAAAGTCGCTTAAAGATCGACGACCAAGTAAACTTTCAAACGCCATTGTGCTTTTGATTGACAATGCCAGACCTCATGCAGTGACCCTAACGAGGGATCTTTTAGAAAAAGTTTAAGTAGTAAGTGTGGAATCTTGTGCTATGTGACATCCACGTCTTCGGTCCCATGAAACAAGAACTTGAAACGAGACGATATCACTTGGATAAGGAGGTAAATGTTGCAACCCTTCAATGGTTATCTCACATTGGACGGCAATTCTTCGCAAATGGCATAGAAAAACTGCTGCCACGCCTCAACAAATGTTAAAATAAAGGAAGTAATTACGTCGCGAAATAGATTATGTATTATACTTTTATATTAGTAAAACTTTGTTCTACAATTTTAACCCGGTTTTGCATTTTCTAAGGAGTGCAATTAACTTTTTGACTGACACTTGTATATATATATATACAGTGGTACCTCCCTTAAAGGACACTCCCGAATAGAGGACATCTCTAATTAACGGACATTTTTACGAGTCCCAGTCTTTTTATATGGGACAATCCATGTTATTCCCTGTGAATAGTGGACACTCCGAATAGCGGACAGGTATGTTTGAAAATCTTTCAATTATTTTGGCAAACATTTCAAAATTAGAAACTTTTAACGCCTCAAATGGATGGATGAAAAAATTCCGGACACGTCACAACATATTTTTTAAAACAGATTTGTGGTGAAGAAAAATCTGTAAATTCAAATGAAGTAAGAGATTGGATTGGAAAGCTTAAATCTTTTTGCAAAGGATATGATGACAGAGGCATTTTCAATGCCGATGAGTCTGGCCTCTTTTGCCACGTCCATCCGAACCAGACAAGACCTTATGTTTTAAGGGTGAAAAATGTAGTGGCGGGAAAATTTCAAAAGAGTGGTTCACTCTTTTGCTGCGTAGCAACATGCTGGGAGACTTCGAAACTCCAATGGTTATTGGAAAAGCTAAGAAGCCTAGATGTTTCAAGAACATTAATGTTCTAAAATTTAGTGTTTCGTGGAAGTCAAATAAGAAAGCGTGGATGACCACTGAGATAATGAACGACTGGTGGGTGGAGTTAGACAACAAAATAAAAAAAGAGAAAAATCATTCTGTTCATCGACAATGCTACAGCCAATTTCAGGGAACTATCCGCAGCTTTTAAGTACGCGACAGAAATCTGCTTCTGACACAGATTATCTCTTGCAAATCCAGCGAAGAGTTTGCAAAATCGGTATCTGTTTTGGATGCAATTTCCAGGACTACGTCAGTCCTTAAAAAGGTGGAACCTGGGTACGTTATAAAAATGTTTTAAGAAAACGGGATTTTTGAGTACAAGCGAAATGGCAACTGACAGTACTACCAAAAAAAGCAAAAAAGAACTTGCGGATCTAGTAGCCAATTTGGATTCCAATGTCAGGGTTGAAGAGGAAGTCAAGATCGACGACGATTTATCCATTGAGGAAAAAACCTGCGTGTTTACCAATTTCATTCATCGGGCCAGCACTGAAACACTGGCCTTGTGTGAGGATGATGATGAGGAATCGCCAATGGAAGACTGCAAAATCAAAGATTATTCGGAAGCACTGAAATAGAGCGAGCAATTCAAACAGTTCTTTCTGAACAATGAAGATTCGGTGGGTCTAGCAAAGCTAAATCCTATGAAGATTCATCTTGAAAAACAAGTTTGTTGTGTAAAAAACAGAAATCAAACTTTGTTAAGAGATTTTTTTCAGCAGTAATTAAAATAATTTAGCTACTATACATTGTATTTCGGAATTATTTAATGCAAGATAAAAGAATTAGCACACAATTAAAAAGTTTGTGTGTGTTAAGTAGTAAATAGTTATTATTTTTTTGAATAATTAATTTTTCCTTTTTAATTTAAATTGCAGCCGTAATTTTGAATCAAATGTCAAACAGAGCAGCAAAAATTTTTATAAAAAGGTTGTCCTCCCCAATAGAGGACACCTCCTAATAACTGACAAAACTTTTGGTCCCGTGACTGTCCGCTTTTTAGAGGTACCAATGTATATATATATGTATATATATTTATATATATATATATATATATATATATATATATATATATATATATATGTATATATATATATATATATATATATATATATGATAGAATACGTTCTAAAAATAACGCTTCCTTTATTAACTTTGTCCTATTGCAATAAAGCATTGCCCCTCAATTTGATCCGAAATAACCTATTAGATTTTCCCCGAAGTCTACGCGCCGACAGAACTTATGTAACGAAGAACCTTCCACGACATTCGAAAAGATCCCCTCATCTGACGTATTAAGGTCAGGTGTCATGTTTTGACCAATCGGAAGTTCAATTTAATCGTACGCGGGCGAGAAAGTTAGTTTCGTTCGCACCTTTGTGTGTTTGCCATGGGACTAGTAGGATGTAAGATTTTGGGCGCACCGCGTCCCCTTTGTCCTGAAAATATCGATCCAGACAAAGGCTGGAATAGGTCATTATGTACGATTTAATGTCCAGCAACGATGGTGTGTAACTGTATGACCCCTGGAAGTTCCGTAAAAAATAAATTTAAATCCAGATGAATTCGAATTTTCTTTCGGTGGTGGACTTAGTTTACTATTCGCCTGCCATTCTACGACTACAGCTTAAAGCAAGATGGCCTGAGACTCTGCGTTTGCCCGTCCCTGATGCTACTTCCTGTCATCCAACATCCCGTCTATGAAAGTATTACATATATATATATATATATATATATATATATATATATATATATATATATATATATATATATATATATATATATATATATATATATATTTATATATATATATATATATATATATATATATATATATATTTATATATATATATATATATATATATATATATATATATATATATATATATATATATATATATATATATATATATATATATATATAGGGTGAGCTGAAAGTTCGTAAAAACTTTAAAAATTCATATAAAAGGAAAAAATAATGATAAAGAAGAGCGGTTTGCAAGAAAGGGCTCTCAAGGAAGTCGGATTGTTTTGCACCAAAATAAAAATGAGTTAAAAAAGTCAATGGTAGAAGGCGCTGACGACCCGAAACACAATGAACAGCAACAGAACGTTCCATTAATTTAATCTTGCTACAACAATTCTTTAACATGACCTCCACAACATTGTACGACACAACTAAGACGACTCTTAATTGCCTGATCAACAATGCTGTAATGATAATGTGAAATCGAATGAGAAATCCTCGAGTATCACGGTCTTTTATTGCAAGATTGATTTGATTTGCACAACTCTGCTGAATCTCTCGAATGCCAGCAACATCTACCGGTGACTTTTTAGCTGATTTTTTTGTTGTTGTTGCTTCTAAAAGATATCCGACTTCCTTGAGAGCTCTGTCTTGCAAACCTCACTTCATTATCATATTATCTTCCTTTTTTATGAATTTTTAAATTTTTTACGAATATTTGGCTCACCCGATACATGACTTGTTTGTTGGGAGAAAGATTGAAATGCGATTTTTTTTCGAATCAACAAGTCTATCATGTTTTAATGGAAAGCATACTTCAGCTTGCGAAGTTATTTAAACGACTTATGCGACAAACACAAAAGAGTCATTGTAGATGAATCATATCCACGACGGCAATGATTCCTGTTCATCTCAAATGGGCTGAACTAAATTCTGGCCGGGACTTTGGAAAATCGAGCAATTCAGTCCTTCTGGCAACAATCAAGGCATGTATCGGATAAGCCAAAAGTTCGTAAAAACTTTAAAAATTCATAAAAAAGGACGAAATTATGATAAGAATTGTGGTTTGCAAGAAAGGGCTCACAGGGAAGTCAGATTTCTTTTAGCAGCTACAAAAAGCAAAAAAATAGTTAAAAAGTCACCGGTAGATGGCGCTGACATGAGCGCTGACATGAGAGATTCAGCAGAATTGTGCAAATCAATCTTGCAATAACAAACCGTGATACACGAGGATTTCTCTTTCGCTCTCAGAATGTTATCATTACATGATCGAGCGTTGTTGGTTAAGCTTTTAAGAATCGCCTTAGTTGTGTCGTACAATATTCCGGAGGTCATGAGGAACAAATGTCATAGCAAGAATAAATGAATGGAACGTACTGGTGTCCTGTTCATTGTGTTTCGGGTCATCAGCGCCTTCTACCGATGACTTTCTTAACTAATTTTTATTTTACTGCTAAATGAAATCCGACTTCCATGTGAGCCCTTTCTTGCAAACCGCCCTTTTTTATGATAATTTCTTCCTTTTTTACGACTTTATAAAGTTTTTACGAACTTTTGGCTCACCTGGTACTCACACACACACACACACACACATATATATATATATATATATGGGATTTTAAAAGGTTAGAATAGTTAAGATAATTTAAAGGGGGCTTTCAGAGCAGATCTGATTTTAAGGCGTCAAACGTCACTATTTTTCACATTGCATAGAACGAACAAGAGTCGAATGGGAACGCCGCGGAAAGTTAATGGAACTGGACTAGGTGAACAGTGGGGAATTTACAGCCTAATCGCCGGTGGTGACGTCACAGCGATGTTCCAAAAATTTTTGAGAAATAGTTTATGAAAGTCTAAGCAATATTTTGGAGTGTTATGCAGTGAGCGGAAAAAAGAACAAAGCTAGATTAGAGTTGTCCGCCACTGGAGGAGGTCGCGCGTCGCGAACTGAGAGATAGAACTTGGCGCGGATTGAAATGATTTTTAATTAATGTTAGTTAATAAAGTTCTTAGATGTAATTTAATAGTCTTTCTTTGCCACAGGCCTATATTTGTTGACTGCTATTTAGAATAATTATTTAGGGAAAAAGTTATGCGGATAAGAACCGTGTCATATATATATATATATATATATATATATATATATATATATATATATATACCTGTATATATATATATGTGTATGTGTGTGTGTTTGTTTGTTTGTTCGTTTGTTTGTTCGCTTGTTTGTTCGTTTGTTTGTTTGTGGTCGTGTGTGTTTGTGTGTATTGATAGTTAAACAATGCTTCTTTAAATCAATGGGGTTGAGAGCGATTTTTCTATTCATTGTGATTTCCCCTCTAGATGTCGTATAGTACCGTAGTAAATTACAAAACACACGCGATCAGAGAGAATTCCAAACTGACACGATTACTCTTGTTATTGAACCCATAATCTTCATCTCGCGGATTTCTCTTTCGATATTACGATATCCCCCTGTCTTATTCTCAAAATTTCATGCCAGCTTTATAAAATAACAAATTTAACAATGAAAAATACCACACGTATTTAAAAATAAAATAAGGTTCTCCCCCCCCCCTGCTCCTTTCCAGTAACTACTTCAATTTTGGAAATCAACGTTTTTAAGCTTTTATGAAGCAATTAAGAATTTCTTTTCACATTCTCATTTGTAGTTGAAGATAAAAGCAGAAATAATTTTCCGCATGCACGTGTGTTAACCCGAAAGCCGCTCTTACATTACAATGCACGGGGACATTTATGTATTAGAAATGGAAATTGCTCGGATTGCGATATATAATCATCCTTGTGCATTAGGCCAGATGCACGGTAGACGTTTATTCAAATGTTGTTCAAACTCACGTGAGATATCAATCATGATATATTTTCCCGAAAATTAGCGCATTCATTTGAACGATCTCGCAGCAAATATATCATTATTAACGAAAACATGAAGAGCCTCGGAAGCAAAGATGCTGATCATTTTACACTAAAACATGCGAAGCTCGGAAAGGGAGTCTGAATTAGGCAAATTTCACAACTCGCCCTCCCCTCCTCTCTCTCTCTCACTCTCTCTCTCTCTCTCTCCTCTCTCTCTCTCTCTCTCTATATATATATATATATATATATATATATATATATATATATATATATATATATATATATATATTACCCCGAAAGTCTATCCAAACACATAATTGGTTGTTTTAGTTTTAATGAATAGTTTGTTCTGTTGCAATTAATAAGTAAATCATAATAATAAGAAAAGATAGAAAAAATAACTAGTAAAAATAAAAAATATAAAAATAAAATAAAATCTTAAGAAAAAATAAAAATAAGATAAAAAATAACTCTTAGTAATAAGAATAAAAAACTAAATTAATAAAGGTTTAATAGTACTAAAACACAGTACCCATAGTAGGTCTGTTTCTGTGTTTCCATAATCGCCTTGGTTGCAAGTTTTGTGACGTCAGTCATCTTGCGGTTATTTATTCTTAACTTCCACTCTGTCTAGCGCCAGGCTTGGTGTTCTATGGTTAAGTAACTCTTTAATCAATTCTACAGTTTTTCATGGATTGTACGGTGTCTGAGTATGTTTATTGTATAGATCATACTTATCTGAAACAATCCATTGGTTTTTAGACAGTATCGACACCGCTGATAATGAGATATTGTCTAAAACCTCATTCAATCTTATCTTTTCATGTTTATAGTTCCTGGCTGTAGTAGCTTTAGTGCTCATACTGGTTTTTCTCTTTCAACTTTATTTTATTACATATATATATATATATATATATACAGTGGAATCTCGATCTATCGTTTTCGAAGGGACCGACTGAACTAAACGATGGATGCGGGAAAACGATAGATGCGGGAACATACAAAAAAGTATTAACATACCATAAAGTTTGATATCCCTAAAATATATTTACTCACATAGATAAATGCATACATACCCGTAGAGTAACTGAATATAAAATTGCAAAGTTGAACTGAAATCCAAGATTTTAATAATAAAAAAAGAAATACTCGTAGATACGCAGGAATTTTGATTCAAATAAAAGTAATTAATCGTCGTTTGTTTTTTGGCGGTTTTCTCTCCACAAGCAAACAGTTTTTTTTTTTGTGTTGCAAATTGCATTCTTTTCGGTATCGGCTATTGTCTGAGAGTATAAAGAAGCGGCAGCCGTGAATCGTTTGTAACTAGAACCATTCCATTGCACTGGATGGGGTCCGACATAAGACCACCAGGAAGTTCTGCTTCCGGGTGAAACACTCATAGGTCAGTGTAGAACTGCAGTAATCAGAAACTTCTCCCAAACTAGACCAAACACCAGGGCGCCTCCATCCCAAGGCTAACAAACAAACTGACTGTGAGCCATTGCTGATAAGAACAGAAATTTTGAATAGTCGGTGAATTTGGAATGAGTTGCCGAAAATAGGGTATTTCAGGGGCTAAAGAATTCAGGAACATCAACAACGAACAAATAATGGGAGTGGTACAATAACGCAAAACCAGGCTAAACAAGAGAGAACAAAAATACGAGACCGTGCATCTCAAATGTTCTGCTCATTGTTTAATTAGAGCGTTATTCTAGCTTAATCCAGACATTTATATTTCAGGTTCAGTTCTTATGAAAAAACGATCGATCCGATAAATTAATGTAAACCTGCGATATTCTGAACGAATATTGCGGGAAAACGATAGATCGAGGAACGATCCATGTGGTCTTTATTGTTTGTTTTCTATGGAATTTACTCGGGACTGGGTGAAATAAACGATACATACGGGAAAACGATCGTTCGAGGAACGATCGATCGAGAATCCACTGTATATATATATATATATATATATATATATATATATATATATATATATATATATATATATATATATATATATATATATATATATATATATACAGGGTTGTCATAAAAAACTGTCGCTATATGGACCTCTAGCAGCCGTTCCGTTCCACCGATCAAGATGAGATTTCAGATATAGTTATTCAGAGGTATGAGATCGGGATTTTGAGAACGGACAGAAAGTGGCCCTCACGGTCACGGTTATAGGTACAGAAACTCGAAATTTTCGAAAGGCAACGCCTAATTTTTCCGTCGCAAAATGCTTAGAGCATGCGAAAACCCTAAATACCGTTGGAACGGTAAGTGTATCACAAAAAACGGACGCATTATGCACGCACAAAGAACAGCCTACAGAAACCAAATTGGGGCGCACGGAGGAAATTTGCATAAGACAGAGGCATGACACCAATCACTGATGACAACATAGATCGGTCATAAGAAAACTTTTATTTGGATTATAAATTTTCCATATGGGTGCCATCATCGTGCTTTTATTGTCCGTTCGCAGAGCTGTTTTTTTGTGTTTGCATAATGCGTCTGTTTTTTGTGATACACGTACTGTTCCAATGATATTTAGGGTTTTCGTATGCACTGAGCATTTTGCGACGGGAAAAAGTGGACGTGGCCATTCGAAAATTTCGAGTTTCTATACCTACAACCGTAATCGTGAGAGCCAATTTGATGCCGTTCACTGAATCTCGAGCTCATACCTCTGAATAACTATATTTGAAATCTCATCTTGATAGGTTGAACGGAACAGCCGCTAGAGGTCCATATATAGCAAGTTTTTTTTATGACCACCCTGTATATATATATATATATATATATATATATATATATATATATGACTTGTAGGATAAAGTGTCTGATTATACTATTGAATTTGTTAAGTTTCAAAACTATGCACCTGGGCTCGCAAGTCATATATAGTTATACAGGTTTATAACGCTTAATTGATTTTAAGCAATAAAATTTCCTTTTAACTTAAATTTGCCTTTACTTGTGGAAAATTATCATTACGTGTGCCAAAGAATCTTTACGTGTCAAATTATTCTAAAAATGTATAAGTATAATTTTAAAAATATACAAAATATGTATAGTGCGTTGGGAAATGTGGTTCTTTCGAATCTCTACCTATGCAATTCAAGACTTTCGACCCAAAAGTCCTACAATGGTAAGTGGTGGGGAGAATGTAAGTGCACTTCAGTCATCGTCCTAGGGTTGTTCGAAATTTTCTCACCTTTAACTTCTTTGGAACTTTCATTTTCAGTTTAGGTGTCTTTTACCGTGCGATTGACGATTTCAGTCAAGAAACCCTTTTATATTCTTTGTTTCTTAAAGCTACCCAAAACAACTTTTATTTTTCTGACATACTTTTGATGCCGCAGTTGCCTTTGATGTGTTTTTTTTTCAACCGTAACTGAGCACCAAATTTGGTTTTTAATGGAGATATAATTTCTTGTCATTTCGATAATGTCTGAAAATTGCAATGCACAGACAGATAGAGGAGTAACTCCCCAGCTAATAAGAAAAAGGTAAAATTATAATTTCACGAAGGAAAAAAATTCTTATAAAAGAATGTAGAGTTTGCGTCCGATCGAATTCGGGATAATTTCCTTGTTCCTTAACCTTTAGAGTATTTATCCCATTAGGGCCCTTTTGTCCGATTCCCTCTTTAGAACGGGAAATTTCATACATCCTTTGCAAGAACGTCCATTAAGGGGGTTATATATATATATATATATATATATGTGTGTGTGTGTGCATGTATATATATTTATATATATATATATATATATATATTACTCGTACAGTCAATAAATTCGGGGACTTTATTTACTACAAAAACGAATACACTTACAAAGTCTTCTGAACACAATCATCTTCAAAATAATGTCCTTTCGCATCTATACACTTCTGCCAGCGTTGATACAGCTTCTGGAAACTGTCCTGGAAACCGTTGCGTGAGAGCTGTCGTAAAGCGGTTGTCACTGTTGGCATCACTTCTTCGGCATTTGCAAACCGCTTGCCCTTGATGCGATCTTTCAGTTCGGTAACAGGTAGAAATCGCAAGGAGCGAGGTCTGGGAAATACGGGGGATGTGTCAGAACTGTGGTGCCGTGTTTAGCAAGGGCTTGTTGCACCATCGTGGATCGGTGCTCCGGGACATTGTCATGCAACGACATCCACATGTTGGATTTCCAAACGTGTGGACGTTTACCCCGGATTGCCTCCCGGAGACGACGAAGAACCTTTACATACCATTTGTTGACGATGTTACCTTGTGTTTGGCGCAGCTTGTCCTTTCTGGACCTTGCGCCAATAAACTTCAATCAACCAAACAACCACTGCTCCTACCCGTTGGATGTTCGCCTCCGTTTGTGGGGTCACTGGCCACCCACTTCGCGGATCATCTGCAACAGCGTCTCTCCCATTTTTAAAGAAGCTGTACCATTCGAAAACTTTCGATCTGCACATAGCTTCGTCTCGATACGCTTTTTGCAGTAACCGTATCTTTTCTGCAGTGGTTTTTCCTAATTTGTAGCAGAATTTAATGTTGGAACGTTGCTCCAAAAAGGACATTTGCTACATCGACATCATAGGCTGACAGTCTGCAGCCAAATGGTGAGCTGCGTGCCTTAGCAGTTGTGCAAAGCGTCGTGTGACGTCTCACGCGTACGCGGATAACCAGACTTGCAAACCACATCGTTATTTCGGTTCCCCCACACACCGGGCATGAGGGGGGAGGATTGTCGCCGAACTTATTGACTATACGAGTATATATATATATATTCATATATATATACACATATATATATGTATGTATATATATATATATATATATATATATATATATATATATATATATATATATATATATATATATATATATATATATATATATATATATATTCTTGAGATACATGCTATCCCACCCCGTAATGAAAAGGTTAATCAATATTTATCTGCTCATGATCAATATTAAATTCTGAATTTATTTTTAAATATGTGGTACAGAATTTTTAAGATAAAATAATTGAAACGGAATAAATTTTTGGAAGGTATAGGGTTGTGTAAGTCACTGAAATGTTGCATGTTGCTAAGAACATTCGTAAAATTTAGTAATATGTTTTTAATATCACATAGTGTCACCGAAGATCAAACAAAAGTGAAATTATATGATAAAATTTGAAAGTAATTTAGTTAGAATAACTTATGTAATTCGCATATCCGTGCTACTTAGAGAATATATTTTATATTACGACCTATATAAGAGTTATTCACGAGCTACTGATCTGTACAAACTCGCTTTCAGTTTAGAAGCTACATTCGAACTTTCTTTAAAGAGCTCTTCAATTTTGAACTTCGAAACACCGTTCAATATCTGAGTCTCTTACTCCCATTACGTTCCGCTTCAGATGAATATATACAATATCTTAAATATAATCATGCTGTGCAGTTAATTACTAGCAACAAGTGATTCATGCACAATAATGCATCATATAACTGAAGAGCATGTCCCTGTATAATGGGACATCGTGCGTAGAATGGCGTTGCAATATTTAACGCCAAAGCTGTTATATGCGGCTTTATGTGTATGACGATAGGATATTAATTTCATGTAACGCCTGTTTATTAAATGTTGTGCATGAATCCTTGACGTTAAATTGCTCAGAAACTAAAACTCTTAACTTATGAACTAAAAAAGTTATGTACTCTATAAATAGCTTTTAAATCGTAATCTAATATTATACATATACACTGAATTGCCAGAACAATCGAGGCTGACCGTTACTTTGGGTGCAATATATATATACAGTGGTGAATCCTTGACGTTAAATTGCTCAGAAACTAAAACTCTTAACTTATGAACTAAAAAAGTTATGTACTCTATAAATAGCTTTTAAATCGTAATCTAATATTATACATATACACTGAATTGCCAGAACAATCGAGGTTGACCATTACTTTGGGTGCAATATATATATACAGTGGTACCTCCGAAAAGCGGACAGTCACGGGACCAAAAGTTTTGTGTCCGCTATTGGGGAGGACAACCTTTTTATTAAAAAGTTTTTGCAGTTCTGTTTGATATTTGATTGAAAATTTCGGCTGCAATTTTAATTAAAAAGGAAAAATTAATTAGGCAAGAAAAGAATAACTTTTTTCTACTTTACCTTTTAATTGTGTGCTAATCATTTTACCTTGCATTAAATAATCCCAAAATACAATGTATAGTAGCTAAATTATTTTAATTACTGCTGAAAAAAATCTCTTAACAAAGTTTGATTTCTCTTTTTTGCTCAACAAACCTGTATTTCAAGATGAATCTTCATAGAATTCAGCTTTGCTAGTCCCTCCGAATCTTCATTGTTCAGAAAGAACTGTTTGAACTGTTCGCTGTATTTCAGTGCTTCCGAATAATCTTTGATTTTGCAGTCTTCCATTGGAGATTCCTGATCATCATCCTCAGAAAGGGCCAGTGCTTCAGTAGTGGCCCGATGAATAAAATTGGAAACACGCAAGTTTTTTTCTTCAATGGATAAATCGTCGTCGATCTTGACTTCCTCTTCAACGCTGACATTTGAATCTAAATTGGCTACTAGATCCGCAAGTTCTTTTTTGCTTTTTTTGGTAGTACTGTCAGTTGCCACTTCGCTAGTACTCAAAAATCCCGTCTTCTTAAAACATTTTTAGAACGCACTTAGGTTTCAACTTTTTAATCGCTGACGTAGTCCAGGAAATTGCATCCAAAACAGATACCGATTTTGCCAACTTTTCGCTGGATTTGCAGGAGATAATCTGGGTCAGAAGCAAATTTCTGTATCGTACTTTAAAGCTGCGTATAATTCCCTGAAAGTGGCTGTAGCATCGTCCATGAACAATCTGATTTTTCTCTTTTGTTTTTTTATTTTGTTGTTTAACTCCACCAACCAATCGCTCATTACCTCAGTGGTTATCCCCGCTTTATTATTTGACTTCCACGAAACACTAAATTTTCGCACATGAATGTTCTTGAAAAATCTAGGCTTCTTAGCTTTTCCAATAACAATTGGAGTTTCGAAGTCTCCCAGCATGTTGCAACGCAGCAAAATAGTGAGCCGTTCTTTTGAAATTTTCCCGCCACTACATTTTTTACCCTTAAAACATAAGGTCTTGTCCGGAAGGATGCGGCAAAAGAGGCCAGACTCATCGGCATTGAAAATGTCTCTGTCATCATATCCTTTGCACAAAGATTTAAGCTTTCCAATCCAATCTGTTACTTCATTTGAATTTACAGATTTTTCTTCACCACAAATCTGTTTAAAAAATATGTTGTGACGTGTCCGGAATTTTTCCATCCATCCATTTGAGGAGTTAAAAGTTTCTAATTTTGAAATGTTTGCCAAAATAATTGAAAGATTTTCAAAAATACCTGTCCGTTATTCAGAGGGAATAACTTGGATTGTCCTATATAAAAGGACTGGGTCTCGTAAAAATGTCCGTTAATTTGTGGTGTCTGCTATTCGGAAGTGTCCGTTAAGGAAGGTACCACTGTATATATATATATATATATATATATATATATATATATATATATTTATTTATTTATTTATTTATATATATATTTATATATATATATATATATATATATATATATATATATATATATATATATATATATATATATATATTTATATATATATTTATATATATATATATATATTTATATATATATATATATATATATATATATATATATATATATATATATATATATATATATATATATATATATATTCAGGGCATTTTTTATTAAACTGACACTACTCAGAGCCATCTGTAGCGCGATTTTTCAGCCGGAATTCAGCCGAAATTGACAGAGGGACTAGGGACAACACGGGAAAGATCTTCCGTGAAAAAAAACAAATAGTCCCAAAAGTCGCCGTTAGGGAAGATATGGTGCTGTCGTTGTCGTCGCACCCGAGAATTTGCATAATACTCAAGTAAAACATCAAAATGCAAATTCATGATTGCGTATTCGACAGCAGCGCCAGTATTTTGGGCTATAAAAATCTGTGCGAAATCTGAAGCACCATTTCTTTGCACCATTTCTTTGCTAAGTCTCATCAGTCGATTTTTTCCACTTACATGGCCACCTCGATCCACTGACCTAACCCATATAACTTCTTTTTGGGGGTTATTTAAAGTCTAAAGTGTATCTTTGTCGAGTCGCAAACTTGGCGGCCCTAAAAGACAACATATCCCGGACTGTGATGAACATTCCTGGTGACATGTTATGCTCGGCCGTTGAGAACGTAGTGTTCAGGATACAATGTGTCGTCCACCAGGACAGTGGTCACATTGAAGCTGGGAGAAGTGGTGAATTCGCTGCATATTTCTTTGTTATTCATTTGTCTGGTTATTACTACTTTTGCGGTATTCACCCCTTATCTTTATAGTCCGTAATACTGGCGCTGCTGTCGACTAAGTAGTCGTGAATTTTCAATTTGATGTTTTACTTGCGTTTTGTGCAAATTCTCGGGTGCGCTAATATTAACAGCGCCATATCTTCCCCTATCGTAAACTTTTGGAACTTTTTTATTTCATGGAATATCTTTCCCGTGTCGTCCGTAGTCCATCTATCAATTTCGGTGCAATTATGGTTGATAGATCACGCTACAGATGGCTCTGAATAGTGTCAGTTTAATAAAAAAAAACATCCTGTATACCTAAGATTACATAAATAATGCACAAATGATGCATATTAATATACTCGTGTCAAAAACCTTACAAAGTAAACTTCTAATTATAGATAAATCTAAAGCTATGAATTAAATCGACACATTTAGAATTTCAGATTGCATGTACACACTTTTTACTTTCTACCATAAAATATTCTCATTTTCATCGATGTAGTTTTTTACTGTGAAAGCGCATTCCACTTAATTTAGCTTATAAATTTTAGATTAACGTTAAGTTTCTAGGAAACGAGGTTTTTCAAACTGAAATTTAATTCAGTAAGTATTTATGCATAATTTTGTTGTTTTGATCAAACTGAGAGAATTTTTTCACAAAAAAAATTTTGCTCCATTTTTTAAAATATTTAAAGTGAATATAAACAAAATATCAGTGTGAACTTTTCATAAATGTTTTTAATATATTCAAATTACAAATTTGAAATGCCTTTTTCATCGCACAGTTGTTTTTTATGCTTTGTTGTATATACACAGAGCTAGCTAAAATTGACCGCCCACTCTTGGTTTTAAATGATGCCGTAAAATTAAAAATATAAATACATTAATCTAAAACTGTAAATTTTATCTTGCTTTGAAAAGTACAAATAATTTAGAATTCATTTGTAAACTATTTTTCATTAGATAATGAAAATAGTCTAACAAAATTAATGAAATATATTGGCAAATTAATTTTTTTAATTAATTATAGTTAAATTTTTAATTAAAATATTTTTTAGTTTTGTTTAATAATAAATTATAAAATTATATATATAATTAATTTTTATTTTATATATATATATAAAATAAAAATTATATATATTAGGGTGGGGCGAAAAAAGTTATTTTTTTATAATCAATTTCTAATAGCGCGGAAAACTAGCGCATTGGCATCCTAATAATGGGAAAAATAATATAAAAAAATAAAAATTGGTTTTGAAATCGTGCAAGAGCTTTAAAGTTTAGAAAAAAAAGAAAAATAATCGGCACTTTTTAAAGACGTATAAAAAAATTTTTAATAGTTTACTTTATTTCTAATAGTGTAAAAACCACTCTTTGTAGTTACTTAAATGCGTGAAAAATACTTTTGGACACATTGCCGTTCATTTTAATTCGTAAAAAAAAACCTTAAAATACCATTTTTTTGGTAAAAACCTCATATTGCAGCTCTTCGCCCATTTCAGAATGTTTTTCATCTATGAGTTTGGTATTGCCTTCTACATCGCAAATGCGTTCAAAGTTGTCGTATACTTCCTTATTAAGCGATAGGTACGGTGTTTCTGACAGGGCTACAGTAGCAATAGCTTCTGATGTTCTGGATGATCTTGGAATGATCTCTGATTCAGATATGTCCCGAGTGATTGACAAAAGTAAGATGAGAAGGGGAAAAGTGAAGATTCGAAAAGCAATAACGGAAAAAGATCACCAGCTGAAGGAAGTAAATGGAATCTACTTCGACGGTAGAAAAGATAATACATGAACACAAGAAAAAATAGGAGCTAAAATGTACCGCAGAGTAAGAAAAGAAGAGCATATTAGCGTTATTAGTGAACCTGGTGGCCGATACATTGGCCATGTTACACCAAAAACAGGAACCTGTAATGATATTGCCGCAGGTATTTTCGACTACATGAAAAAAAAATTGACATGAGTGCAGTGGTAGCCATCGGATGTGATGGGACAATCACAAACACCGGTTGGAAAAGTGGTGTTTGTGATTGTCAGTGGTGTTTGTGATTACAGAACATTGAAGTTAGGTGTCAGCGACCACTGCAGTGGTTTATTTGTTTGCTTCACTTTGATGAGCTGCCTTATAAGCATTTGTTTGAGCACTTAGACAGGACAACAACTGGGCCAGCGTCATTCAGTGGTCCAATTGGCAATCAACTGCCTAGCTGTGAGAAAAATCCTGTTGATGATTTTGTGCCGATTCAATATGAAGTTGTCATCACAATAAATAAAACTGACCTCAGTAAAGATCAGAAGTATCTTTTAGACGTTGTTAATGCAGTCATCACTGGACTCTGTGATCTAGAATTAGATGTTAAGGATCCTGGACCCCTCAGCCATTCCCGATGGTTAACCTGTGTTAACCAAGTATTAAGATTTTATGTTTCCCAAATAAGTCCGACAAGCGAAATGAAGACACTTGTAAATTACATTGTAAAGACTTATGCTCCTGTTCGGTTTGATATTTAGGTGCATTACTGTGAAAGACGGTCCGAAGCACATACTAAAGGTCATTCAAACAATAAGACATTTCCCGGACAACATAAAATAAATCATCGATCCGGTCATTCAGAGGAGCTCGTTCTTCTGCCATCCAGAGAATATGATGTTGGCAATGATATTGGACGAGACACAACACATTCGAGAATTAGGCTACAGGGGGATACTGAAAGCAAGAAATGAGTCGCCAGTAGTAGTTCATGTTAGAGCCTTCAAGCTTCCTTTAATTAATTTTCAAGCCACAGACTATACTGAACTTATTTATTGGACAAAGTATAAGCTGACACCACTTCCATTGTTGTCAAATATGGCAACAGAACATATTTGAACTTTAATGAAAGACAAAGACTTGCCATAATTTGAGTATTTGAAATTTCCATGCCACACTCAGTCAGCAGAGAGATGTGGGAAACTTTTTACAGAGTCCGCTGGATAAGTATGCGGGCATGGAAACCGAGAAGGGTTTTATTCGGACAACTTTAGGATCAAGGTCTTTGAAGCCAAAATTTGATTCGAAGTCCGAATTTAAAAGGACTTCAGTGTAAGTAACCACACCCAAATAGGTTGGTTGGTTGGGTAGGGTGTGGGGGGGACTCAACTTGCAGCCACCTCCGCGTGGACTGTCCTGGGTAATTTCAGCATTAAGGGAAAACATGTTGAAATGGGCGAAGAGCTGCACAATGAGGTTTTAACAAAAATAAATGATATTTTAAGGCTTTTTGCGCGAATTCAAATGAAAGGCAATGTGTCCAAAAGTATTTTTCACGCATTTAAGTAACTACAAAGAGAAGTTTTTTCACTATTAGAAATAAAGTAAACTATTAAAAAAATTTTATACGTCTTTAAAAAGTGCCGATTTTTATCTTTTGCCCTAAACTTTAGGGCTCTTGCGCGATTTCAAAACCAATTTATATTCTTTTACACTATTTTTTCCGTTATTAGGATGCCAAAGCGCAAGTTTTCCGTGCTATTAGAAATTGATTATAAAAAAATAATTTTTTCGCCCCACCCTAATATATATATATATATATATATATATATATATATATATATATATATATGTTTAAAAATGAAAATTTTTGTTTAAAAATAAAAAATGAAAATATATATATATGCGTTATGCTGACATTAAAACTACATGAAATCATACAACCTTTCAGCAACTGTTAGAACTGTAAGTACATTCGTCTGTACTAAATACAAAAGATAAGATATTTTACGACCTGTTCGCACTGAATCCGGAACATTACGTAGTGGGAACATTAAAAATTTTAACTAATCCCAGAGGTCAATTCATGGACAACGTGATGCGTCAAACTAATTACAGGTCCTGTTGACAATCTGAGAATCAAGGTAGTAAAGCAGCGCAACGCTCTGGATGCAATGTGAAGACACCTCAATTTGAATAACCAAGGAAACTATACAAGTTGCAAAATACATTGCTTTTTGTGTAAAAAATTAATTGGATTATCTCCTTAAACTGCATTCAAACACGATAACTTTTTGAAGACCCTTCATTTACTTCATTTCGTTAAATTTAAATTCTTAATAAGAATTTGTTGTATAAAGGAATTTTTCAGTCTTTATTCTCATTTTAATGTTTATTCTCATTTAAATTTCAATATGATGATGCTTATTAAAGCACCTTTTCACCCCCCTAATCCTCAGCCGACTATTTTTCGAGTGACAGAAGGAAGACTTTTAAAAATGTAATAAGTGGCAGCATTAATTACTTAAAATATTTATTAGGAATACTTTCGTTCTCTCAACAGTGATTGAAAAGTGTCTCCGCAAATAAAACTGAAGCATAAAATGTTTTTAAAGATAAAGAAGTTTTAATCAGTGGAATCTATTTTTAGAAATGGAATAGTAATAATTAACTATTTATAATATAACTATTAATAACCATTAAATATTTACACACACACACACACATATATATATATATATGTATATATATATATATATATATATATATATATATATATATATATATATATATATATATATATATATATATATATATATATATATATATATATATATATATATATATATATATATATATTTCCTACGTCTCATCAATTTGAAAAGTGTATTATTACTTCCATTCTCTTCTTTATAATTATATGTCAGCTACAAAATGTAGGATTTTATGCAAAAACTATGTTGCTATGCGTAGCCCAGAGACGCACCAAACCCTAATATTGTCCCTGCGACATTCCTTGAGGGGACAGTCGAGGGAGAGGGTTGAATGACTCTTGGAGGCGATTCGAAAAGAGTAGCGATTCGAAAGAGTGGGAAACTAGGTGTTCGGGAGATGCCCCGTGCACGAAGGAGGGGAGACAGACCTTGATTGGAGAGGTTGCGTTTTGGTACTCCATCCGTAGGCACGAGGAATTTGTGTATTTGACGGGGGTGAATTGCTGCCCGATCTTGTGCTCCTGAAGGGAAGCGAGCATTTCACTGGTCTATGCCGTTAATTCTTATAAATTACCGAAGTCAATAAAAATAGGCTCTCCGGCATCTCGTCTATGCTATCTACATTTATAAATGATTATTGTTGAGTTTTCGAAAGTGCAGATCTTTTAATGAGAGAAAGTGTGTAATTCTTAGACACCCCCCTAGACGCCAGCCACGTAGACAGGAAAGTCTACATACACACACATATATATATATATATATATATATATATATTATATATATATATATATGCATATATATAATAGAGGCAAGATAAGATATTTGACTTTATTTCATGCTCTTCAAACCAATACTTGATAGATTTAGCTGCATGTATAGGGGGGATTATCATCCTGGAGAACGCCATCTCCTGCAAGAATTAATGTTTGCGCCATGGGATAGACCTCGTGAGCTAAAATTTCGACACAGTCCTACCCAGTCAATCTCCCTTTTAGGGTTTCAATAGGACCTGAAGAAAATCATGAGATGCCATCCCAAACCCTGATATATATACCTCCATGATTGACAGTTGCGATGCGACAGACAGAATCTTACGCTTGTGTAGGTGTTTTCTAGACATACGGACGTCCTGTTGCGAGGAACAATGTGAACAATGATTCGTCGAACCAAATGCCGTTTCACGACATATTACTCGACCAGGATTTACGCTCGTGGCTTCATTGTGGACGATATTTTGTACCAGCATCCATTACAAGTGAAATAGCTTCTATTACTTCTATTACTATATCGGCATCTATTACTTCGGAATAGCTACTCCTCGGTAAGTGCTTTGATTGTGAAGTTCCCTTCTACCTCTAATGGTATATACCGGAACACGCAGATGCAGATTGACATCTTCGGTCATTTTGCTTGCAGTTGTCTTCTTTCATCATATCACAATCCGCTTCAATACCCCTCGTCCGTCTCTTTCACTCAGCTGTCCCTTTCGTCCCCTATTCTGTTTGGCAAAGGATGTTTTTCCGTGTATTCTGTATGCTATCACGACTTTCGATACCATAGCTCGAAAAGCACCCATTAGACTGGGGGTTTCAATAACAGATATTGAATTTAAACGCGCTCCAACAATTTACCTTTTCACAAGGTCTGCAAGGTTTGACATTTTACGCAGTTCCTCAAAAAAGAACGATGCTCTTAGCTTCATTACCGCTACCTAACAGTAGAATAATACGTACACTTTATTATATAAACAAACACTGGTGGCCAGACTTGTTTTTTAAGGAATACGAAGCACATCCATAAACACCACTAATATTGATAGGTGTTCCCATTATTTCGATAACCACCTGTATATATATATTTGTTGAGTTTGGGAACTAAGTATAGATTACCTAGTACTAATAATAATAAGAAAATTATAAGTTTCTTAAATGCTGATTTAGATAAATTTATATACAAAATAGCTATTAATTATTCTTTACCTACAGAAGCCTTCAACCAATGGAAAATTAATTTACTAAAGTTAGTACATTCTAAACTTCCCAATTATAGTAATTTAATTAATAATTCGTATAAACAATTGAAAGATGCTATAACAAAATTACAAGAATATTTTATAATCACTTATGTAGATAAAGCAGCCTGGGCTGGGATTATGATATTATGATATGATGTCCATACTACATCCAATCGTTGTGTTATGAATCTACGATGTAATTCCACTCCAGGACTGTTTGGTTGTGAAATTATGTTATAACTTTGCCTAAGTGTTAATACATGACAAGGCAATGTATCTGCATCCAATGAATGTTCGAGGATATTCATTCAAGACGATATTATGTATAAATGGTTACGCCTTGTCACTCTGCCATGACTCTACAACATACGTGCCTTCCCTGGTAATTCGACTACTCTGAGGCTCAATGGTATCTCTAAGTGACTTTTATGGCCCACACACACGCACACACACATAAATATATATATATATATATATATATATATATATATATATATATATATATATATATATATATATATATATATATATATATATATATATATATATGTATGTATGTATGTAATGTATGTATGTATATTGATATACTATATACAAGATCCGGACAAAATAATAGGAATACCCATTTCGAAATGAGTCGTACTGCCCCGCCACGTGTCACAAATCTATGCCATCTACTGTTGGCGAAAGGGAAGATATCAGTAGAGCATTTGCCAGTGTGACAGTTGCGTGCGAAATTTCTGTCCCCAGAAAAGCGCCATTATGTCCGACCTGTCCGACGTGCAAGGAAGCATGATTATTGGAGCTCGCCTAGGTGAAGCGTCCGTGCGCGAGAACAGCCAACCTTGCGGGTGTTTCAAGGGCCACTGAGTCAAGCGTTATGACAGCCTACACAAACCTGAGAAAGGTGTCCTCTGCGAAGCAGAACAGTGTGCCAAAGTCGAAGTTGACCGACCGGGATAGACGAGTGTTAAAGAGGATAGTAGCCCGAAAACGTAAGACTACTCTGTCGCAGATAACCTCCGAGATGAACACTCAACTCCAGAACTCCATATCCACCAAATCTTTCCAACGGGAGCTACATGTTAAAACCATTTTTGGCAGAGTTGCTATTCCAAAGCCACTAGTGTCGCCTCGGAATGCTATAAAGTGACGACAATGGTGAACCACCAAAACTGGACACAACAGCAATTGGAACATGTCATCTAATCTGACAAATCCTCATTTGCATTATTTCAGACAACGGACGAGTGTTCGCCTTGCGAACACCGGCAGAATCATTTTATGTTTACTGTCTAGTTCCTACCGTGAGGTATGGAAGGGGTTCACGGTATATGATTGTATGGGGAGCGATATCGTGGTGTGGCTTGGGGCTACTATTAGACCTAAGGGGGGAAGATCGCAAGCAAGAATTATCGTAGTATTCTCGCAGATCATTTCCATCCTATGCTTCAGACTTTGTATCATGGAGCACTTCCTTTGCTCCAAGATGACAATGCCTATGATCACACTGCTCGCTGTGTTCAAACATGGTTAGATGAGGTTACTGACGAGGTGGAACATCTTATGTGCTGTCCTCATTCCCCCGATCTCAAACACCTTTGAGAATTTATAGGGTTTTTTAGAGAAATTCCGTGCTCGGATTTCTCTTCCACGCACACCACCTGAGCTCGAGACCGCCCTTTACGAGGAAATGGGGGCGAATTCCATTTAGCTTTGTGTGTGCAAAACATTTATTTGTCAATCCCACGTCGAATACAAGCTGTAATTAAGACCAAGGGTGGACCAAAAATGCAAAAGGAATAACAAGCTAGTTCCTAACCCTTCTTTTTGAAAGGGAATCTTATTAACCTAAGTATTTTTAAGTTATTGATTTGAAAGTCGTACATTCATTTTCCATTTTTCACTCTAGAGTGTTATATCATTATTATACAAATTTACCATAGCAAAATTATATATGAAATATATATTGGCTAAAGGTCCGGTCCCGTAATTTTGAACTGAGTCAAGTGACGAGACAAGCACACTTGATCACGCACCTCCAGAGGTGCATTTTAATAACTTGGAGGACATTGCAGCCATGACAGATTTTTCAAGCACCAGTCATCATTAGCGTACATGGGGGTGGATTTGTCAGTGACCGGCCTTGAACCAGAGACGTTCAGATCACAGCCTTCTCCAACTGGTCCACCGCACCCACATATATACATATATATATACATATATATATATATATATATATATAAGCAATATTAACAAAAAGAAATTATATAAATTAATTCAAATATTCCATTAAAATTTCATACTCTAATCTCTGTTGCATACAAAACTTTTCACTCTAACGATCGGCGTTTTTAGGGGTGAAAAGAAACATCATTTATTCTCATTTCAATTCAACTATAATGATGCTCATTAAAGCTACTTTTCACCCCTGCAATCTAGACCTGCAACTCCTTTTCAGAAGTGACAGAAGGAAGCATTTTTAAATTAATAAGTGGTGGCATTAATTACTGGAAAATATTCATAACGACTGCCTTCTTTCTCTCGGAGATCATGGAAAAAGTGTCTTAGCATATAACACTGAAGCATGAATTTTTTTTGAAAGCTTATGGAGTTTTAATGAGTGGATTCTACTTTTAAAAATGCAAAACCATTAAGAATTTATTTTATCTCCTCAATATTTTAATAAAGAATCTCAATAACCAGAAAACTTTTAAATGTTAGAAGTCTGATCGATTTGAACGTCGTATTCTTACTCCCATTTTTTTGCTCTACCGGCCATTATATACCGGCATTGTAACTGGATATTTGTATGCTAGAAACATTATATATATATATATGTATATATATATATATATATATATATATATATATATATATATATATATATATATATATATATATATATATATATATATATATATATATAATTAAATTTTTACCCTCCTAATCTGGAACCAATTAAAAGTAGCCATGATAATATTAATGTAAACTTTTTAGATATTAATATTAAATTAAATTCTCACAGCAAATTTACTTTTGACTTATACGACAAAAGATCTGACTATAATTCTGACTATAATTTTAATATTGTTAAATTTAAAAATTATCTAACCTGTTTACATAAATCTGTTTTTAATAACATTATTGTAAATCAGTTAGTTCGTATAAATAGGCTATGTTCTAAAGACAATAGGATTAAGCATATTTTAGACTTGAAAGATGTGCTAACACGGAATAATTTCCCCGAAAGTCTATCCAAAAACATAATTGGCTGTTTTTGTTTTAATGAATAGTTTGTTCTGTTGCATTTAATAAGTTAAACATAACAATAAGATAAAATAGAAAAAATAACTACTAAAAATAAAAAATAAAATAAAAATCATAAGTAAAAATAAAAAATAATAATAAAATTAACTCTAAGTAATAATAATTAAAAAATTAATTATTAAGGGTATAATAGTCCTAAAATTTGTTAACCATAGTAAGTATGTAACTCAGAATCCACTACCTCCATGGTTGCAAGTTTTGTGACGTCAGTCATCTTGCGATTACATGTTCTTAACTTCCACTCTGTCTAGCGCCAGGCTTGGTGTTCTTTGGTTAAGTACTATTATTAAATTTTTAATCAATTCTTCTGTTTTTCATGGATTGTACGGTGTCTGAGTGTGTTTATTGTATAGATCATACTCATCGGAAACAATCCATTTTTTTAGACAGCATTGACACCGCTGATGAAGAAATGCTGAATAAAACCTCTTTCATGCTTTTCTTTTCATGTTATTTGTTCCTGGCTGCAAGTAGCTTTAGATCTATTACTGGTTTTCTCTATCATCTATTTCTTATTTATATATATATATATATATATATATATATATATATGTGTGTGTGTGTGTGTGTGTAGACTAGAATTTGCCACCACAACTCACCCCGATCTGCAGAATGGAACTGGCCCTCCAAACGTTAACTGAAGCAACCTCTACCGACTACTATGACTATAAATACTGTAGTCAGACTGCAGGCAGGGAGGCGAGGCGATGCGATGCGAAGCGACGTGTTGACTTTTAATTCCTGAAGACGTTTTAACTTTTTAATTCTTGAATATGTGTAATTTTAACTTTTAATTCTCGATGTGTGTGTTTCGTGATTAAATGTAATTATATGTTCGCTGCATTGTTCTTCACTACTATTCACCAACGACCATTCTGACCGCCCACAAAATCAGAAAGTGGGATTTCGAAGAAGTAAGATTCAAAGCAAGAACTAAAGGACGACCTGTTTGTTTCATCGTCGGATATCTTGTTGGTTCAGAGACGACATTCTATGTTCAACGCGGTGAGTAAATACGATTTTGTCTTTTAAAATGAAGTTGAATGATATTGATGAAATTAGCAGTGCACTGAGGACTACGAAATCTACGAAAATAAAACTATTGCATAGATTCATTTTTGGTTCTGATGGTGACCGGGAAAAAATAGAGATAGGATTAGAAATTTTACTGGCTTTGAATTCAAAGCAAGTGATTCAGAATTTAAATCTAAATTAAAAGCTATAGAAGTAGCATTTTAGATTAATGAACTAATCAGTATTTGCGACATTTTGAACGTTCCATTTGATGGGGACAAAAGTGAAATAACCGAAAGAATATTAACATTGTTATGCGATATTTCTTTGCTTGCTCAATATATCAAGGACACTGAACTGTCAGAATCAGAAAACGAGATTGAAAGCGATTCGTCGGTGCAATGCGAAAGTGTTAATAATGTTCAAAGAAATAATTCGTCAGTTCAATGCAATGAAATTCAAACGCCTGTTAAGAACTGTGTTAAGAATGTGTTTGAAAACAAAACTCAATCTTCTCCCAATTAACTTTTCTGATATCGGAAGTGTTATTCCACCATTTTGTGCTGACTCGCACAAAAATGTTTCAGTGTGGGTAGAACAATTTGAAAACGTTGCTCAGTTATTTAATTTGTCTGATATTCAGAAGGTTATTTTTGGTAAGCGATCACTTGGTGGGAATGCCCTTCTGTTTGTTAAAAGTGAAAGAAATGTCATGACGTGGGAAAAATTGAAACAAGTGCTGATAGACGAGTTTAATGTTGATATCAACTCAGCCAACTTGCATGAAATGTTAAGTAAGCGAAAAATAAAAGAATCTGAATCTGTACAGGAATATTATTTTAAAATGAGGGAACTTAGTAATCAGGGTAAAATTGAAGACCCGGCATTAATACAATATGTTATAAGAGGTATAAATGATAAACAGGAAAATAAATTAATTTTAGATGGATGTAAAAATTTGTACGAATTTAAAGAAAAACTGAAAATATATGAAATGATAAAAATTGACTCTCGTAGAAACAAAAATACTTTTGACGGAGTGAAACCTAAACATGAAAACTATGGTAATTCAAAACAAAATTTTAACAGTTCTGTTTCTCGTAAATTTAAGGTGTGTTATAATTGTGGAGGTAGAGACCATTTATCTAAATTTTGTATTCATAAAAACCACAAAAAGTTTTCGATGTTCCTCTTTTGGGCACAAATCATCTGAGTGCTCTAAACCAAACCCAAATCCGAAACAAAGGGCAAATAATGATGTATCAGCTCTTAATGTTAACGTTCATCCTAATTTGAATAAAATTGTGAAAATTGGAAACTTAAGTTTTAACTCAATCATTGATACCGGAAGTCAAGTTACTCTATTACGGAAAGTTATTTTTGATCAACTAAATAATAACCAGTTAAGACCATCATATTCAACTTTGACAGGATTAGGTAAATGCAATATCAGACCCTTAGGTTACTTTACAAGTGAAATCGAAATTGATAATTTCAAATGCAGTACAAATATTTGCGCGGTTGCAAATGACACAAAGAATCATGATATAATTGTAGGCCTTGATGTGCTTATGCAGGGTGAAACAGTTATAAGCGAAAACGGAATCAGAATTCGAGATAAAAATCAGAATGAAGTAGTTAACTCCTTCACAGTTTTACCAGTAGATTTAACTTTTGAGGATGTCGAACTTGATATTGCGCATAATGTTCCTGAATTCTGTAAAGATGGAGTACGCAAGATAGTTTTGAACTATAAACCTATAAAAACCAAAACAACTAATGTAGAAATGAATATTCTCGTGAAAGATAAAGAGCCAATTTATCATCGACCTCGTCGTTTACCATTTACTGAAAGAAAAACTGTTCAAACTCAGGTAGCTGAGTGGATAGAACAGGGCATAGTTGAACCATATTCTTCTGAGTATTCAAGTCCGATCGTAATAGTTAAGAAGAAAGATGGCACCCCTCGTGTATGCATAGATTACCGAAAATTAAATAAAATTATTGTAAAGAATAGATTTCCGCTGCCGTTAATAGAATATATCGTAGACCGACTGGGAGTCGCGCATATTTAGTACAATCGATCTTAAAAACGGATTTTTTCATGTCGACGTAAACGACTCAAGTAAAAAATACACTTCCTTCGTCACTCATGAAGGGCAATACCAATTTTTAAAAGTACCTTTTGGATTGTGCAATTCCCCAGCTGTCTTTCAACGTTTCATTAATACAATTTTTAAACCGTTGGTCAATGATGGTATTGTTTTGCCATACATGGACGATATAATTATTTTGTCTGCAAATGAGAAGGAAGGTATAGAAAGATTAAAGAGAGTATTTGATCTTGCTAGCGACTACGGATTGGAAATAAATCTTAAGAAATCTCAATTTCTAAAAAAATAGTCAAATTTTTGGGACATGTTATAGAAGAAGGTTACATTTCCCCATCCACCTTTAAAACAAAAGCTGTACTTGATTTTTCTGAACCTACAAATCTGAGAGAGGTCCAATGTTTTTTAGGAATTACAGGATATTTTAGAAAGTTTATTCAAAGTTATTCTATCATTGCGAAACCATTAAGTGACCTTTTAAACAAAGACTGTAAGTTTAAATTTGATGAAAAAGAAAGAAATGCTTTTAATTCTCTCAAAACATTACTGTCGCAGAAACCTGTTTTAGGTATTTACAACCCAAAATATGAGACAGAGGTGCACACTGATGCTAGTCTAGACGGATACGGTACAATTTTATTACAAAAATCACCCAATGATAACAATTTTCATCCGAAATACTATATGAGTAGAAAAACAACGGACGCGGAAAGAAAATATACAAGTTATGAATTGGAAGCTCTCGCGATTATAGAATCCTTAAAATAATTTTGAATTTATTTGCTAGGTATTCCATTTAAAATTGTTACAGACTGTGCCGCATTCCAAAAGACGATGGATAAGAAAGAGTTGTCTACACGTGTTGCTCGTTGGGCTTTACTATTACAGGAATTTGATTACGTTATTGAACATCGACCCGGAGGTAAAATGACTCATGTTGACACCCTGAGTGGATGTCCGATAAACACACTTTGTATTACTATTGAAAATATCTTACCCAAACTTAAGTTAGCTCAGGACGAAGACAATGAAACCAAAACAATTAAAGAACTATTTAAGGTTTCGAACTATGATAATTATTTTATGTGTAACGAAATTTTGTATAAGTTTATCGACGGTAAAGTATTAATTGTTGTTCCCGAAAATATGCAAACCGAAATCATCAAAAATGCTCACGAAAAGGGACATATGGGAATTAAACATACTGAAACACACTTAGAAGACATGTATTTTATTCCAAAACTTAAAGCGAAAATCGAAAGACTAATAGCTAATTATGTACATTGTATTTTAGTAAATCGTAAAAGAGGGAAACAAGAGGGTTTTCTTCACCCTATTCATAAAGATGACTTACCTTTGTGTACATATCATATTTATCACTTAGGACCATTAGAAAGTACTTCTAAAAATTACAAGTATATTTTGGCAATTATAGACAGGTTTACCAAATTTGTTTGGCTATATCCTACCAAAACAACCCAATCAGTCGAAGTAATATCTAAATTAGAACTGCAGAAAACTAATTTTGGAAATCCGGTTAGAATAATCTCCGACAGAGGTACTGCTTTTACGTCTAAGGAATTTAAAGAATATTGTTCCACGGAAAACATACAGCACCATCTGATCACTACAGGACTTCCCCGTGCTAATGGCCAAGTCGAACGTTTAAACCAAGTAATTATTTCTGTGTTTTCAAAATTATCCATAGACAATCCATCCCACTGGTATAAACACGTGAACGAACTGCAGCAAACCATAAATTCAACGTATCAAAGAAGTATTAATACCACCCCTTTCGAACTACTTTTCGGCACTAAAATTAACTCAAAATCAACAGATAAATTAAAAGAAACGCTGTAAGCTGAATTTCAAACTAATTTTGAAAAACATCGCGAAGACTTAAGAAAAGAGGCTATAAAACGAATTTTTGAGGTCCAGGATCAAAACAAAAGAGCATACAATTTACGCAGACGAACCCCTCAGAAATATAAAATAGGAGATTTGGTTACAATTAAGCGTACACAATTCGGACCTCATCTCAAGTTAAAACCGACGTATCTAGGACCATATAAGATTATAAAGGTTAAAGACAACGACACCTATAAAGTATTCAAAGAAGGCGATCACGAGGGCCCAAATACAACAGCGCTGAATTTCTTAAAAGATGGAGCTTAACACCAACTTGACTATACTTTTCTCAACTGACTAAGGACCGATTGAGACTTCGCGATTTGTGACTTTGCTTTTGCCCAATTATGACTGTGTTTGTGTTTGTCTGATAGATTAGAGGAATAAGACGATAAGACGAATGGATTTTGAAGGTGAAGAATTTGACGCTGACTCAAGACGAAAAACACGATGACTATTCAAGACGATGAATAACGCTAAGAAGGAAAAAGAGAATTTTAATTGTTGTAAGAACAAACTGCTGCTATTTTTTCTTTTTCTTTTAGGTATTTTACAACAGACGATCTGACCAGGAATGTGGGGTCACATTTTCCCTAGGACGGCCGATCTGTAGACTGGAATTTGCCACCACACCTCTCCCCGATCTGTAGAATGGAATTGGCCATCACACCTCACCCCGATCTGCAGAATGGAACTGGCCCTCCAAACGTTAACTGAAGACACCTCTACCGACTACGACGGTAAAAATATTATCTTTTTCTAACAATAATTTTCTTCTATTTCCTAATCTATCTTAAAATTTCTCTGGTCGCAGAAATTCGGAGAACCTTTAAATTATACGTACATCTATACATTTATACATTTAGCTCCTTTTTTACTAACAACTCCACCTACAATGTAATAAGGCAAGCTCCAGAAAAAATAAAGATATTTTTAGAAGTCGGGGGTATCCAAACACCCAGGCACGTCTACCCAGCTTGATTTACTGATTGAGTGATTGCAGACAGGGAGGCGAGGCGATGCGATGCGAAGCGACGTGTTGACTTTTAATTCCTGAAGACATTTAAACTTTTTAATTCTTGATGTGTGTAATTTTAACTTTTATTTCTTGATGTGTGTGCTTCGTGATTAAATGTAATTATATGTCAGCTGCATTGTTCTTCACTACTATTCACCAATAGCCATTCTGACGCCTACACACACACACACACACACACATATATATATATATATATATATATGTAATACCAGACTTTTCAAAGAGAAATCGTCGAATTCTTAGGTAGTAGTGGGTCGGGGAAGGCAGACATACGAGTCAGGGTAGAGGGAAAGGCGAGCCATTCAACTCAAATATTTGTTTCATTCCTGGAGTATCCGCTGGACAGCTTTACATCATCTTATCTTGGACTACACGTAGGCATTTGTTTAAAAAATTTCACATTTTCAGATTAATTTATTCCGGAACCTGCCGGTCCAGAATATAAAATGACGTACCGCGCTAACTGAACTTCTTTACGGAACACCGACAGAACACACAAAAGCTCCGAAAACGCCTGCCTGCGTCGAAAGTGCCGGCGCGCCTAAACTTAGTTGAGATCATCTGACCTCACACGTCAGATGAGGTGATTCTCGGGGAAACTTCTAGAAGCATTGCGTCACACTGTTTTTGTAAACACTTACTCTCTACACGTGCATTAGGGGATAATCTAGTCGGTTATTTTGGTTATCTTTAGATCAGAATTTGGATTAAGGGGCGATACTTTATTGAGATAAAACGGAAAAATTTCGAATAGGCTTTAAAATAATGAGGGTGTAATGATATTGTTTCATATATATATATATATATATATATATATACTAGATTTATATACCCGGCGTTGCACGGGTGTACCCTTAATAAGGTTTACTTGTATATATGTAAAATTGTATTTTTTGCCATTCGATATCCCTCTCCACTGCTCAGCACCCCATCAGCATATTTTAATACTCCCCCCCCCCCCCATGCTGATGTCAGCATTAAAATGTTTTTTTTCAATTTTGATATCCCACTGGATCCCGGCCCTTCGAGGAGTTTGAGTGCTTCCCCGTAAACACCTGTGAAAATCTCCAGTTTTATAAACAAAGAAATACCTGTCGTTGCCCAGGATAATAAAAATGAATGGAGTTAACCCGAGCTCTAGATGCATACGTACGAACAACCGAAATATCTACAATCCACACACACACCCGTTTCCACGCTTCATTTAATTAAGGCTGATCTCTCTCTTTTTCCCTACAACCAATTTGGTGTTCAAAATAGTGATATATAGAAAATACAAATTATTGGATTGTTTCTAGCAATTTTAGCATATATATATATTTAAATATATATATATATATATATATATATATATATATATATATATATATATATATATATATATATATATATATATATATGTAGAAACTCGATTTCGTGCGAGTCCCCACTTATACTAGAACTGTGGTCGGTGTCTAGGGGTTGTTATTCTCAGTCTTATAGAAACCTTTCCGCTTACTGCACGGCGGAACTAGACTCTCTTACACTCAGAGTAATACAGTACTCAATTAAAGACAGAGTCACTGCTTCAACACACAAACTATATATTGACACATATAAACTATTTACATATCTAGAGATACGTTACATATAAAATTACACGTCAAGCCGCACCAGGCCTCCACAATCTAAATGGGTTAAAGCATTCGGCCGTCTGCCGAGATAGGATTGACTAAGCCGCCGTCTGCTGCTTGTCCGGAGCTAACGTCATGCCCCCTTCGAGACTGTCTCTCCCTTCGCAGCCGTCTGCTGCTTTCAGCACCTCTTACCAGGTCGGGACCCAATCTCAGTCTGTCCTCTCAAATACTTTTCTCCCCGTTCATCTCTCGAAAACCTAATAGCGCTGTCGTCGCATAGCGTACACGGCGACATATGGCTCATAGCTGGAGCCCTGGGATAACACAATTCCCATAACTCGGCTGTCCTGACTATGCTGACGTCCTCGGCAGCGTTATGCCTTATCATAATCAGTTTTAGCACATATAATAGCACAAACGAAACAAAACAATGAAATAAAAAGAAAGTAATGCGTTGTTTACAGTCGGTCATGGCTCTTTTCTGAAAGTCTAGTCGGAGCCAGTGGACTACAGTTCACTGTAATACTTATACAAAAAACACAGGTACACCACTTTTAAATTACGATGCACAATTAGTCTCTAACCATAACACTTAACTTGTTCAAAACACCAATGAAACACTCGGTCATACCAAGTTTGTGTTTAAATGCGTATCTTGTCACTTAAATCACTATCAAACATGCACTCACAACCAAAACACTTCGTCTTTCGTATATCGGTGACACTTAGGGCTACCATTAGGGCCAAACAAAACACTTGAATGCCATATCTTCCTTTACGACACTTAATTGGCGTACACTTGGACTTGACTATCACTAAACACACTTGACATCCAACACTTGATACCAAACACATTTGATCACCAAACACAACTGATGGCACTTTCTTCCCACATACTTCACGATCACAAGCTGAACACTCCTTTACAGGTGGGTTACCAAAATCTGAAGAACTTTGAAGTATGATAACGATGAAAATTTTGTACTGTTGAGTATATCGGTTCAACACTTTCGAGACTGGGACGCATTTTGCAGACTCAGAGCAAAATTTCACTACCATTTCCGAAGATCCGTCACTCAAAGTTCCTTGCATTTCTAATACTGTAGCTGTTTCACTACGCCGTTTCCATTCTTTACGAATTACTCTTCCACTAAAATTTAGTGGCAATTCAAAATCTTTTGCCATTGCGCTACGGTCACATCGTGGCTCACAAGAATCACTTTTTTCTTCCTTCTCAGTTTTCAAAACATAGGGACTATCGTTTCCCGCCAAAGGAATCTTTTCCGCTCCCTGGGACACTCGGGGTTGTGTCGTAAGTTCAATAACCTCTTTCATAGCAGGCACTAGCAAATGTACAAGCCTTTTCTGCATCTCAACGCTCTCTTCTCCCTCAACTTTCGGGGGGGTAACTGAAGACCTTTCTCCCTCGCTCGTAAATTCGGACACGGTTAACTCGGTGTCACATTTCAGCAGGGCATCGCCGTTTTCGCTGGGAGTGGGTGTCGAAAGTTCACTGAACTTTGAAGAAAGCAATTCTCCGTTCTCTCTAAAGTGAGATAAGGCTATGGGATTCACATATTCCCGCTGCTGGCTTGGGCGAATTTCGGGCTCACTTTCTTGAATCACACTCGTGAAAACAACATCAGATACACGAAAATATCTCTCTTGGCTGCACAAATAATTATCTGCACCTTTGTCCATACTGAGTACAGACACACTATTCGAGATTGTTTTTGGCGCTAACTGTCGTCCTACTCTTAGTATTTGCAGTTCGCGTTCAATCTCAGCCATCTTTCGTTGAAACTCCATCTCTTCGGCTGCCATTTTGTCTCGCTCTTTCCTCTCTTCCACAACCGAAATAAGCAGATTCTCCATGTAAACATCGTCACAATTTGATGTTTTAACCAGGGCGATTAATTGCTCAACTTCTGGTTTATCCGGGACCTCTAGGCCCAGCTCGTAGACTAGAGTCACCAGGTCTATCATTCTGGCATGCTCCAGATACGCCATCTCAAAATTTTTTTTCCACTTACGTCAGATTCTATGTTTTATCCGTTCAATCCGGGGCACAATTTCAACCCTGTTTCGCAATCTTAAATTACGCAAATGTCACAATTATCCCACTTAACAGTTCATACCTTTCGATGGCACTTCACACTTTCACGAGTTTGTCACTCGCGTTCACAACACTTTAAACTCACACAACGTCGCTTCCATGGGTGTCACTCACCGCACTTGGTCGTCACTTATCCTTCTTCACACTTTTAGTAGAATCTTTATCCGATCCGGGTCTTTCACTTTTGTACAATTTTGATCCGATCCCGGGCCGGGCGCCCACTATTTGTAGGAACTCGGTCTGTTGCGAGTCCCCACTTATACTAGAACTGTGGTCGGTGTCTAGGGGTTGTTATTCTCAGTCTTATAGAAACCTTTCCGCTTACTGCACGGCGGAACTAGACTCTCTTACACTCAGAGTAATACAGTACTCAATTAAAGACAGAGTCACTGCTTCAACACACAAACTATATATTGACACATATAAACTATTTACATATCTAGAGATACGTTACATATAAAATTACACGTCAAGCCGCACCAGGCCTCCACAATCTAAATGGGTTAAAGCATTCGGCCGTCTGCCGAGATAGGATTGACTAAGCCGCCGTCTGCTGCTTGTCCGGAGCTAACGTCATGCCCCCTTCGAGACTGTCTCTCCCTTCGCAGCCGTCTGCTGCTTTCAGCACCTCTTACCAGGTCGGGACCCAATCTCAGTCTGTCCTCTCAAATACTTTTCTCCCCGTTCATCTCTCGAAAACCTAATAGCGCTGTCGTCGCATAGCGTACACGGCGACATATGGCTCATAGCTGGAGCCCTGGGATAACACAATTCCCATATATATATATATATATACATACACACATATATATATATACATACACACATATATATATATATACATAAACAGAACTCTCGTCCCTCACAAACAAAAAATATGACTTACCAGAATACTTGCATCAGCTTGCTCTTTAAATCGTAAATCCAATCCCTCATACTGCCATTCAGGCACTTGAGCAGCTGGACAAGAATCGGAGATAAAGCTTCACTTTCGATACTGGAGATCCTCAAAGTCCTTTCTAAACAACAAGAGGTATATTTACAATGGGTGTCGTTTCATATAGGACTATTTGGAAATGAGACTGCTGATGTTCTTGCTAAGGATGGAGCCTCACTTCTTAGTTCTTCGCGAGATACTTTGACTTATCTTGAAATTTACTCAAGAAGAAAATTTATAAACCTTCATTCATGGAAGACTCCTCCAACACACCACTGGTACGACCGAAAATCTCCTGGTGGTGCCCTTACTGTCAAGGGCGATAGAAGGATGCAGACCACCATTAGCAGATTTGCTATTGGACACCTAAAGTGTCTTGTTTACAATCAGGGGCAAAAATCTTACCCTTTTTGCTCTAAATGCAATACTGGTGAAGCCTCTCCTGACCATATTCTGAACTACCTGGGGGTTGCCAAGGAGGATATTTATAGAGATCCTTTGATTGTTAACGATTTCATAGTAACTTTTGGCCTCTTGGACCTGGTCCAGCCTACGGTTAGAGCGGGTGGGATAAGTCACACACACACACACACACACATATATATATATATATATACACTGCTCAAAAAAATTAGGGGAGCAAGCAAAGAAGTTAAGAAAACCGTGCGAGACAGCCACGTATTGGCATAAAATGGATAGTACACGCGTATCAATGCTCAATACAGAAAAAAAAGACGTAAAAAATTGCAATTAAGCTTTAATTCTATGAAAGTATGGAAAAACATGAAAAGATGATTTAGGGCAACAATTTGGTTACATGTAAACGATAAAAAAGAGTATTGTTTAGATATGATACAAGATTTTTAATATGGCGTGTGGTCTCCTCGAACAGCTAAGACTGCTGCACACCTGTTTTCCATGGATGCGATGATGTTATCGATAAGACTTTGGGGAATACTGTTCCACTCCTCAAGAAGCGCAATCTCCAAGTCTCGGAGAGTAAAAGGAGGCTTTGGTCTCGCAGCATTGCGTCGTCCGAGCATGTCCCAAAAATGTTCGATTGGATTCAGGTCAGGAAAGCACGCTGGCCATTCCATACGCTGTATTGTTTCAGCTTCAATCATGTTCTCCACAAGACGAGCTGTATGCGGTCTGGCATTATCATGCTGGAAAACAAAGGAATCTCCAATGGCTGCAGCGTAAGGTATGACATGAGGTCTCAGTATCTCGTCTGCATACCTTCGGGCCGTCAAAGTACCATTCCGAATGATATGCAGGTCCGTACTTCCACCTATGCTGATTCCACCCCATACCATAAAACCAGCTCGTCTGTATTGTGACCTTTCACGAACGAATGTGGGGTTATTTCGAGTGCCCCTTTACCTCCATACCAAAACACGTCGGGTGCCACACTCCAGACTGAATCGGGAAACGTCTGTATACAGAACTTGGCTCCAATCATGTTGTTCCCAATCTCGATGTTCAGCAGCCCATCTTCTTCGGGCCGCACGGTGGCGTGAGGTCAACGAAATGCGGACCATTGGCCTACGTGTATAGAGACCTCCCTGATGAATCCTATTACGTACTGTTTGGCTGGACACCCTTCGCCCTGTTCCCAAGAGCAGCAGTCTTTGCAGCTGAGTAGCATTGTCTGTTCTGTTTCGACGAGCTGTTAACAGTATATACCGGTCATCAGTTGCTGCAGTGGCGCGTGGCCGACCTTGCCGTGGTCGACGTCTAACATTCCCTGTATCTTGGAATCGATTCCACAGCCTTGCAACGACACTTCTGGCTACTTCAACAGCGTCCGCGACCCAACGTTGTGTTTGCCCGGATTCAAGTCTGCCTATAATACGCCATGCCATGGATTCCGGTAAATCACGTTGTTGAGACATTTTGAAGTCACCTTTTCTCAAAAAGTATAACTGAGCAATCGTATTTCACAGTTAAGGCAGTGAAAGAGACGTTTCTGCAACATCCCGATTTTCTCCCTTATGTTCTTTTTCTGGTTTTTGACGTCATGAACTTTGATTTGCATATGGAGTTTTCTTCTTCTGTTTCCTGCTAGGCTTTAAATTATGGATGATTTATTTTATGTTACTAACCGGTGTAAGTATTTGCGTAATTTCGTTAAAACCATGTGCTCCCCTAATTGTTTCCATCAGTGTATATATATATATATATATATATATGTAATAAATTAAATACTAGGCCCTCCATTCTATCAGTTAAATTCCCTTTCCTAAATCCAATCCCCAGTAACATTACTTTCCTAATGTGCCACATACTTGTTCTCATAATACTATAAATCTTGATACTAAATATAATAGAAATTGTGATACTCGTTTTTATAAAATTGAAAATGAAAATAATGTTACTGATGATGAAAGTGTTCAATTGAACAAAATATTGAATGAGTATAATAATATTTTCGCGAAAAATAAATATGATGTCGGATGTATACGTCTTGAACCACAAAGAGTAATTTTGAATTCTGAACTACCAATTTCCCTTCGTCCATACAGGGCGTCCCCAAAAGATAATGCCGAAATTAAGAAGCAAATAGACGAGCTTTTAGCTGCAGGTTTAATAAAAACATCTCATTCACCCTATGCTTCCCCAATTACTTTGGCTTACAAGAAAGATGAAAATTCAAAATCCAGAATGTGTATCGATTACCGAAAACTAAATAGTATTACAAAAACGGACTCGGAACCAATTCCCCGAATCGACGCAGTTTTAGATCAACTAACCAATGCTAAGATTTTCTCCACCCTTGATCTCGCGAGTGGCTACTGGCATATTAAACTAAATGAAAAAGATACCGAAAAATTAGCTTTCACCTCAAACTTTGGCTTATATGAATGGAAAAGATTACCTTTTGGTTGGAAAAAACGCTCCTGCCATATTCCAAAGAACACTCAGACAAATTTTAAATAAATACCAAATTAAATTTGCGCTCAACTATTTTGATGATATAATTATATTTTCAGACTCTTTCGAAGAACACTTAGAGCATTTAAAAACTATTTTCTCGATTTGTGAAAAAGAAAACATAAAATTGAAATTTTCAAAATGCCAATTTGCCCAAACAAAAATAAAATTTTTGGGATATGAAGTGGAAAAGGGATGTTATCACCCGAGTAACGTTAATATAGAAATTATTAAGAAACTTCAACCTCCCAGGAATGTTAAAGACTTACAAAGATTTTTAGGTAGCGTAAATGTTTATAATAAATTCATTCCCAACTATGCTAAATTAAGAGTACCATTGAATAAATTATTGAAGAAAGACACTAAATTTGAATGGACAGATGATTGCCAGAAAGCTTTTCAGGATTTAAAAGACGCTCTAATATCTAAACCTGTTTTATCTATTTATAACCCAAATTACCCATGCCATATTTTCGTGGATGCGTCCGGACAAGCGGTAGGCGCAATTTTAAAACAACAACACCCTGATGGAAGTTTGCATCCCATAGCCTATCATTTTCGAAAACTTAGAACCTATGAACAAAATTATGCCATTACCGAGCTGGGATGCTTGTCAATTATTGATGCTGTTGATAGATATTATTGTTATTTACATGGGACTCATTTTACCGTTCATACAGATCATGCTGCACTTGTCTGGTTAAAAAGTATTAAACACCCAACTGGACGATTATTCCGATGGTCACTTAAACTGTCCATGTACGATTTTGACATTAAATATAAAAAAGGTTCTACAAATTATGAAGCCGATATGTTAACTAGAAACCCAATTTCTCACCATGTAACTTTACGTGAACGTGACCCATTGTTGACATTGCAAGAAATCGAGCATCATCAAAATTTAGATAATGTAAACGGTAAGAAGTTTAAAAAAGTTAATAATGTATGGACAATTAAAAAACAAGGTTTAATGAAAATTGTTGTGCCCTTCTCTTTACGTTTAAAATTATTAGAAAAAGCCCATGTTAATTATGGACATTTAGGAGTTTCGGCAATGTTAAATCTGATATCCCCTCAATATTATTGGATTGGAATAACTAAAGATGTGAGTAACTATGTGAAACATTGTGAAGTATGTCAACTAAATAAGAAGTCTAGACAAAAAAGATTTGGTCTCTTACAAATGTTACCCCCTACCAGTGAACCCTTTGAAATTCTTGCCATAGACACTGTTGGTGGCTTAAATTATTATGAGTCTACAAAGAAATATTTACACATAGTTATAGATCATGCCACGAGGTATATATGGACCTTTGCTTCTAAAAATGAAAATACAGATACTTATATTAATTGTTTAACACAAATTTTTCAACACCGAGTACCTAAGAAAATTTTAAGTGATAGAAATAGTGCTTTTACTTCCTCCAAATTTAAACATTTTTTGAGAAACAATAATATTACACAATTGCTAACTACTTCGCATAGACCACAAACAAACGGAAAAATGAGAGAGTAAATCAGACCCTGATTACTAGGCTTAAATGTAAATTAAATTCACACCCTGGTAAAGTCTCCTGGACAAAATTATTACGTGAAATAACGAATGAATATAACGACACACCCCATACCGTAACAAAATTTCCCCCTTCTTATTTAATGCATGGAAAACCACCCTACAAAAATTTACTTGATGATCAAGACATGTACCCACCAATTGAAGAAGCTAGGAAGATTGCTAAACAGAGAACTATAAAAAATCATGAAGTAAATAAAGAGAGATATGACACTCGTTTTGAGGAATCTAAATTTAAGGTAGGTGATATAGTAATGTACGAAGAGTTTCGTTACCCAAATACTCCTAAACTTACTCTCCCTTATTCTGGTCCATATAAAATTTTGAAACAAATTTCTAGAGTAAATTTTGAAATTAACAGACCCAATTCCCTCACTAAGAAAACCTCGGAAATTGTACACTGTACTAGACTAAGACCTTTCAACCCTGCAGATAATTTTCGATTAGCAACTAGAAAAAGTAAAATTCCTATTTTAATAACAGTAAACCCCAAAACGCCCAAGATCCCAAGTAAAAATTAATTAATAGTGTTAGAAAAAAAACCCTATCTGTGATGATTAAGACTACCCAACTGTGACTCAAATAACTACCTGACTATGACTCCGATAATCCTACGATATTTTGATAACCCAATGAAGACTGTTGACGCATGATGAAGAAAACCTAACTTTGATGGATTTAGATGCCTACCTGAATTTCGTAGTTATTCATATTTAGAGAATTTTTGATGCTAGTTTGCCTTCCACAAATTACCATCTGAATTACATTAAAAGAATATTTATTAAAAAGAAAATGTTGATGTGCTAAGTTAAAGAAAAATTTTGTCAATGTTGGGGCTAACATGACATGTCACAGGTTACCCCTAATTTTGCCAAGCATGTTGATGATCTGAGTTGTTATTTTGTTGACACCGGAGAAACCTTTTGCCAGCACAAGGGGTAGTTCCTCCCGCAGAGGGATGAGCCTCTTGCTGTCTTTGCATCACAGCACCCTCGTGATCACTAACAATCTTTCACGTTGGACATCACAGAGGATAGCCCATTTCACCTCCAGATTTGTCACTGATGTCATGATTGGTACCAATGATTTTAGAATTTGAATATTTTGAATTGAAACTAGTGACGATGTTAAAGCACATAATGTTTTTGAAAATTACCTAATGTGAAAATGATGCCCATTTACTTAATTAAGTATTTATAACAAGTTGTTTTGAATTGTTTAATTTATGATCTTATGTATTGTTAAAAAACTTGACAGGTATCTAAATCTATGCTGAATTGAAGTGAAACTTTCAGAATAATATAAGAAATCAATTTTGTAATAATATTGTCTAAAGTAATGTTGTTTTGAACTTGAACTTATTGAAATATCTTCTGAATTATATATTGTGAATTATTTTAAAATTTATGTAAGTATTCGAGATTAGGAGTATGAAAAATGGAGATCGATGTATAATTGGTGTAAACGATGAAGTTTTGAAATCATGTGTAAAATGTAAACACTGAATATAAACCACATACAATAAGGACTTATTTGATAAACAATGTATAATGACTTGAATTTAAACTGAGCTTAAGGACTCCAAGAATTACACGTTATTTTAGGACTCATTATTGAATGAAGAACTTTGATTTAATTAAAAAGTTATTTAGATTATATTAGCCAATAATATTTCAGTTATTTGAATTTCATTGCACATTGTATAATAATTATAAACTTATTGCATACTATGTTAATTCCATATATTTTGAATATTCATTATAGATTTCATTGTATATTTCTTTCATTTCATATATTTTGTGTGATGGTGCAACGGAGTCATAAGAGTGAGCTTAGTTTTATAGTAAAGATTCAAGAGATTTAACTTTGGATTTGTTTCAGTGAAGTTAATTTATGATGGGTTATGGACAAAGCTCTTGACTCTGTAACCTTGATGTGTTTTAATTCTCACCCACCTTGCTGTTTGTCGTGACTTCTTTCCACCAATGTTGCATTCAGAGACATGTAATTGTATAATGTAGTTAATTTTGATTATATTTGATTGTAATTGTACTCACTTTATTATATAAGAGTTCATCTGTATTATGTTGTGAAAATGTCACCTTTCAACGTGACGATTTTCCCTTTTTCGGGGGGGATTTGTAATAAATTAAATACTAGGCCCTCCATTCTATCAGTTAAATTCCCTTTCCTAAATCCAATCCCCAGTAACATTACTTTAACGCTTTAAAAACCCATAGCAACAGGACTTCCCATAAAATAGCAAACGTTGCATTTCTACACGTGTATACGTCCCGAGAAAGGCGTGAGTTCGCATCGCCAGCCCGAAATTCCGCTGACATTTCAAAACAACAGCCACATGTATCTCGCTTCTAGCGCGTAATGTTGAAGGGTGATATTACACTTCGCTCCGAGCATCTGAAATGAAAGGACGTATGTTACTATCGCTCCTAATAAAATAATTCGACCCGACTGCTTCAAAATTTAAATTCTTTCAGTCTGAGTCTAGCTCCAGCCATGTAAATTTGAGCTAGTTTTCCTTTTCAGGTTGCATTTTAAGAAGGAGATGTAATGATTATATTACATATATATATATATATACACTGCTGGCCACTGTAAATGCAACACCCTGAAGGAAACATGCAAATAACATGAAATTTACAACATGCATTAGCGGAGGTGAGATATGCAAATGATTAGAATTTCAGCGCAGACGTACATCAAGCGCGCCTGTGGCGCCACTTCAAAGCGCTATTTAAGGCTTGGAGATTTCGACGATTTCAAGTTCGGCAATTGTGTTTTTATTGTGGTTTTTTCAAAAAAAACGATCAATTATGCCTCGTCGAAAACAGCGATCATCTTTTGATCAAGTATCCGAGTTCGACAGAGGAAGGATAGTGGCCTACCGAGATTGTGGATTATCTTTCAGGGAAATCGGTAGTCGTGTTGGACGAAACCAAACAACTGTAATGCGGATATGTGATCGTTGGATGCAGGAGGGTACGACGGACCGGCGTGTTCGATCGCATCCACCTCAGCGCACCACTTCACGTGATGACAGGCAAATTGTGCGCATGGCAGTGACGGATCGCTGTCACATCACGAACCATAGCACAGCACATGCAGTCTGTAACGCATCATCCAGTGTCTGCGCGTACCATTCGACGCCGTTTACAGCAGAGTGGTCTGTCCGCAAGACGTCCATTGCTTTGTCTACCCTTGACGCAGAACCACAGACGTCTCCGCCGCCAATGGTGCGATGACAGAAGGATGTGGACGGCAGAATGGAATGAAATTGTCTTTACTGTCGAGTCACGCTTCTGTCTGAAACACCACGATGGTCGCATTCGAGTCTGGAGACACCGTGAAGAGAGGATGCTGAACAGCTGCGTTATGCACCGCCACACTGGTCCTGCACCGGGTATTATGGTATGGGGCGGTATTGGATATCACTCTCGCACACCTCTAGTACGCATTGACGGTACTTTAAACAGCCAGCGCTACATCTCCGAGGTGTTGGAGCCAGTTGTCCTTCCTTACCTTCAGGGCTTGCCCACAGCCATATTTCAACAGGATATTCTTCGACCACACGTTCACGCATTGTCCTACGGTTCTTCGTCATTCGCCAGATTGAATTGCTTCCCTGGCCGCCTCGCTCTCCGGATCTTTCGCCGATAGAAAACATGTGGTCCATGGTTGCTCTACGATTGACCCAGATTCCATCCCCAGCTGCCACAGCAGATCAACTTTGGCAACGTGTGGAAGCTGCTTGGTCTGCTGTACCCCAAGAACTCATCCAAAGTCTTTCTGAATCAATGCCTAGGCGTGTGGCAGCGGTGATCTCCAACAATGGCGGCTAATCTGGCTACTGATTTTGGCAGGAACCACACTTCACAGAAGTCTATAAATTTAATCATTTGATACTTGGTCAACATGTTATCTACAAAATAAATTTTGTTGTGATATCTCTTGTCTTTCTTGGTGTTGCAATTTGGGTGACCAGCAGTGTGTATATATATATATATATATATATATATATATATATATATATATATATATATATATATATATATATATATATATATATATATATATATATATATATGTATATATATATATATATATATATAATCTAACTTCAGATATAAATTTACGTATGTTTATTTGCATATTCCCTTATCCCAAAAATTCCTCTTTCACACACTCGAAAAATGAACATGAGACAAGGATTTCTATTTTGCCATGTAAAACAATTCGGCATGTAATCAGTGCTGTCCTTAATTAGAAATAAATATTCATCTGCAAAACTCCAGTTGTTTATTGTAAGTTTGGTAGTACGGGACATCTTTAGCAACATGTGTTTCCCGAGAGAGATAGAGACATTATCTGTTCTATTCATTTGTACAGCGGTAAGAGGAATTGGAAATAATGAGGAAAACTAATTGCTATGTTCATCTTATTTAGGAGTAACAATAAGTTATTCCTCAATGTAAATGAAATACTTCTACGCAACATTCCTTACATTACTCGCGAAAGTGACATGTATATATCTGCATACAATGGCTGTAACGTGATTTACCTATAAGACATATAGAATGGTTATACGGTAGGATTTTAGCACTTAGTATTAAAAGCCTTACAATTTACACCAGTTATAACACTTGAACCCAAGGTTAAAACATGACTTTAGAAGTTACTGTAAGATGAAACTCTGTAATTAGAAAATTTACTAGAGAAGCCATGATTCAATTGGTTTTATATTTTTTTTTGTACGTCATAAAAGTTTATGCAGGTAATTTCGATAATTAATATATATATATATATGTGTGTGTGTATACTAGCTGTACCCGGCCACGCGTGGCTGTGGCTGTGGCTCAGTCTGGTTAAATTGAAAAGAAAGAAAAGAGAAAGCACGTTTCTAATATGTTTAATTTATAAAGGCTGCAAAGCTGTTACTCATTTAGCACTACCCAGGGGGTACATGTAGCTTAAAGTATGCTATGGACGTGAGTAATGTTACCCACCAACATATTTTATAGTTCAGTTTTTAGTACTTGCTTGTTTTACGTAATATCTTGGCGAAAGAATTGTGTTCCCTTTCGCCCGCTGCATTGGAAATAAAATTTTTTTTAAAAATGCTTAATTTTACAATACTTGTGGGTATACAATATTTTTTTTGTTCCATTGTCTGTGAAGATATATAGATTGTCTGGTTTGCCGACTCTAGAACACGCAACATATAATTGTCCATGTGAGAAGTAATCCGTGTCTAAATCTAACCCGCACAATTGTAAAGATTGTCCCTGAGCTTTATTGATGGTGAGTGCAAACGCCAATCAAATTGAGAATTGTAATCTCTTAAATTTAAATGGCATATCTGTTGGAATCATGGTAATTCGAGGAATGAGGACATCTTCACCTTTGAATGGTCCTGTCAAGATCGTTCCTTCTACGACGTTCCTCAGTAATTTTTTTACTGCAAGCCGCGTGCCGTTGCAAAGCTTTGGTTGGTTGACATTTCGCAACATTATAATTGGCACGCCGATTTTCAATTGCAGTACGTGCGGTGGCATCCCTGGCAGATCGAGTGAATTCAAAAATTCTGTTGGATAATGAACCGCTTTATCTGCTTCCACAACAGTGTCGACGAACTTGTATGTGACTGCCTCGCTTTGAATGTTATACTGAATGATGTTGTTAAGTTCGTAGACGTCTTTGTTCTTGGCGGCAAGAATATCTCGTTCACTCAGTCAATCATGATTCTTATAATTGGTTTGAATATCGGGAATACTTTTTCAACCAATTCTTCTTTTGAGGATACTAAATTGCAGAAGTTATGAGGCAATGAAATTCGTCCTGATGTCAAATCAACAGGCAGCTTTCCGTTCCCAATTTCTAGCAATTGATGTGAGAATAACTCAGCTGATCGATCGTTTTGCAGATGGACACGCATATTTGTAGATAATTTCAACGTCTGTACGTGTCGCCACAAAGTAGAGTATTTCAGGCAAGCATTTATTTCGTCCTCTGGTGTTGATCTAGGAATTATAGGTAATGTTTGCCTGAATTCTCCTGCAAGCAATATTAATGCGTTCCCAAATAGTCTGATGTTTCCACGCAAATCTTGCAATGATCGATAAAGAGCCTCTAACGATTTTTTGTGTGCCATTGTACATTCATCCCAAACAATAAGTTTGCATTTCTGCAATACTTTTCCCATGCCGGATGCTTTGGAAATGTTGCACGTGGGAGTTTCAATGAAGCATGCTCAATGGCAACTTCAAAACTGAATGTGCAGTTTTTCCACCTGGTAGCAATGTCGCAGCTATTCCGGACGACGCAAGAGCTAAGGCTATGTCATTTTGGGATGGAATTGCTGCCAGAATCAATCTAATCAGGAAAGTTTTACCAGTTTCTCCTGGTGCATCTAAGAAGAAGATTTCTCCAACCCCGTTATTGACAGTTTGCATTATTTGATCGTAAATGCCTTTTTGCTCAAGCGTTAGCTTAGGAATATTTGATTGCACATACGACAAAAGATCACCCGTATTGTAATTTTGTTCACGACGCAATTCTACATCGAACGAAGCATCAGCAGATCGATTCGGTGATGGCATTCCCAAATGATTGAGAACTTTGTTCTTTATTTCTAAGCACAAATCTTCAATCATTATCAACGCTTCGTTGTAGATTTCTGCTGTGAAATCCATGTTCATATTTGAATTTTCCTCGCGTATTCGATGGAAAATAACTTCATCCATGCGAGATTCATATTTCTCCCATAACTCTGTTGGAGATGAAGGAGAGCAGGCGGTCAATATGATTGCAAACAACACACGAATTTGTTTTGTATTTGACGTGTTGCACGCATCATTAATGCATACATCCCAGTGTCGGTCGTTCTCCAATAAATTCAGAGCTTGACATGCACTGCGGAAAGTGGCATGTGTAACGCCGTTGACAATTCTCAATTGCTGGAAAGACGTTGGACCGGGCACATTTACCAAAAGCATGCGAAGAAAGAAGCATTCATCTTGATTGGGATGCACGGTGTACAGTCTGCCTATCGTAGTTTCGTTGAATATGCCAGGTTGTCCGTCGACTCGCTCTCCTCGTTTGCGTCGTTCAAATGATTTTCAACTCGTATTCCATGTGTAATACGTAGGCACTTCCGAATACAGTATAGTTTTCGCAAACCCGTCATTTTGACATAACGTGAAGAAAGCAGTTAACGTTGTAGCCGGTGGATTCAGGGCTATTTGTTGCACATTTGCAGCTGCGAAATACACGCGTTGTCCATTTTCTAGATTTACTGCTAAGTGAACAACAGCTGGACTTTGTTCATGTATAGGAAATGAAAGAATTTGCCATACAGCTTCATTGCTGCTTATGTATCTTCCAGCCTGATACTGTGCGATTTCATCGATATGTATGACCACATTCCTATCACTTCTTTCTGGTTGCAGGCCAAAAACTGCCATGTCACTGCCTTTATTCACATACTTACCAATGTAGTTGATCGATTTAACGGAGTTACAGTACTCCACGTTTATGTGCGCTTTGTATGTTTTTGATAGCAAAGGCGAATATGGAACAACCCACCGGTTGTCTACTTCGATGTCACCGTTTCGCTTTTGTATGGTTACTAATTTACCGCTATCTTCTGCTGATCTTCTTCTCTATAAGGGATATCCATCGTTTCCTGTTACTGTGTTAGATACTAATGCTCGATGATATCGTTTAGAGCATTTTCCTTCTATCATGCATGGTGATTTTGGATTCCGTGTACCGCAAGGTCCACGTATCATATTTTTCGTCACAACTTCATGCAAATCCTTGTCGACGTCGGCATCGGGTATTTCAGCGCATATTACATCGTCGATTTCGTTTGAAGTGATTTTATTATACAGCCAGATTAGTATATGTGAGTGTGGCAATCATCTCTTTTGCCATTCCACTGAGTACATCCAGCAGCGCACAGACACAAATACTTCATGTTTTACCATGAAATCCATCAGCGATTTCAGCTTCTGTCTGAAAACACGTGCTATGATGTCATGCCTATCCACGGGTGATTGCCCAGGAAGTAAGAGACTTTGTATATCGTCCCAAGCTGGATTGCATGTGAATGTAATGAATAGGTCTGGAAGCCCGTAGTGACGAACATACGCAATTGCATCTTGAGCGTACTCATGCATATGACGTGGACTGCCTTTATATGAAGATGGCAAAATCGTTAGTCTTCCAACGTTAGTTGTATTACCGTCATTTACAACTGCATCTTGCAAATGAACGTATTCTTCAGAGCGAAGCTTGGTCTGATTCAAACGGATGAATATCAAGCGTTCTGTTTCGATTTTTGCATGCATATCTACGATGTATTGGTGAAACAATTGACGGCATTTCAAAATGTGATTGTCTTCATTCTCTCGAATCATTAATCGGTATGAATAATAGTTCATTGCACTGCATTTCTTATTTGTTTCTTCGCCACTGACTGGATTTATCATCTTAACGTTGAAGTGATATCCATCGGCACCATCCCAAAAAATGATTGGATACTGCAGGGCGTCGTAGCATCGATGAGTTTCTGCAACTTTTGTCAATTGATCGTTTCTCAGATGAAGAACAATATCTCTAGGTTGGAATTGATCTCCAACTATAACAATTGCCAATTCGTCTATAGTTGGAGCATTGAATCTTCGCACATGTTCTCCAGCAGGCGTTTTATCAGCATGAATAACAATCTTGTGTGTATCAGATGGCATCATCATGTCAATTGCTGTTTTGAACAAACGTACTAAATTGTTTTTTTCGTGAAGAAGCTCTTGCAGTTGGGAGACGATAGACCTTTTTATGCCGGTAGAAATTCCATAGCGTGCATTCAATTCATCATTGCATTCACCGATGAAATACATTTGTAGGAATTTATGTTGACCCTCTGGGTACGGAAGCAGGGAGCCGGCTTTATGATAAATTTGTCCTTTCACTTTGAAAGTTGGCATGAATTGATCCGTTACGATTTCTGCGCCGAACGACATCATCTGGAAGCATGAGTTGTATTTCCTGATGTTAGATAAGAAATGCTTTGATTCAGCGGTATATCCGGGAAGCAAAGTTTTTAATGGCTCTGGCAGTTCTCCAAGCTGAGTCAATTTAATTTTTCGGGCGGCGCTACACATTCCTTTAGTTTCTCCATTAAATTTCAGAGCCTTGCAATGAGGGCACACTACAGTCATAGTGCCTATGAGAACATGCCGGCTCAAACTATAATCATCAGCTGGGTTGTATCGGAATGCAAGGCGATTGTAATCGCGTGATTGCTGAGCACGGAGTCATGTTTGGCGCTGATCTGCTGTTTCTCGTTGACGTCTTTCAGTCACTCTCAGCCTATCATGTTCATTCTTCAGCCTGCCATGTTCATTCATTCAGCCTGTCATGTTGCAGCTTTCAAGCTGTTGCAAACGAAGCAGATCTGAAGCTGCAGAACGCGATCGCCGTGATCGCAACCGTGCATCCTCAAGTCTGGCTTCACGTCGCTCTGCTGCTTCCTCGGCACGTATTTCAACCATTCGTTGTCTATTTAGCTCGTTCGCTAATGCCCTTTCTACCTCAGTTTGATTTCCAATTACTCGTCGCACTGATTCCGCTCTGCGAATACGACGACCTAAGTTTGATTTTCTGCGAGGCCTTATTTTGATGAACTAAAGCAAATCAATTGCACTGAAAATGAAGACATAAAGTTATAACAAAAACGTATAAAATTGCAGAACATTAAAAAAAGCAAAAAACATGAACTAAAAAACAATAACAAGACAAAACAAGACAAAACAATAACAACAAAAAGATAAAATACTAACGAAATATTTCAATTTAAACGCAGATCAACCGACACGGCTCAAATTCTAACGCAATGAGAAATGAAATATTTCAATCCGCACGAAGAAATCACTCCGAAGCGGTCAATTTCACCATATAATTTGAATTAAAATGAAAATCAATCGACACAGATCAATTCCACCGCCAATTGCGCAGAAAGATAAAAAACAGTTAAAAAGAAAGAAATGAAAAAAAATGAAAAATATAAAAAAATAAATTATATACTCACGAAATGAACGCTATGGTAAACGACACAATTCAATTCCAACGCAATGACAAATGAAATAATTAAACTTCTGAAGGCCACTAAAGCAGATCGATTGCACTGAAAAAGAAGAATGAAAGTTATAACAAAAACATATAACATTGCAAAACATTAAAAAAGGAAAACACACAAACTAAAAAACAAAGGCAAAACAACAACAAAAAAAGATAAAATACTAACGAAATATTTCAATTCAAACGCAGATTAACCAAAGAAATCGGTGAAGAACTTTTGGAGATTTGAGGTTTTGAAAAAACGAACATTTACATTTATATATATATATATATATATATATATATATATATATATATATATATATATATATATATATATATATACTATATGTATGTATGTATATACATATGTATGTATGTTTATATATATGGGGGAGGGTAGTGTGCCGTATGCTTTTCCAGCATCATCTACATTTGATAATGAATATATACAGATATTCAATTAAAATTACAATTTCTCCAGTAACCAATCACGTGATTTTAACAAAATCTCGTTTCCTTTGCTTTCACTCATCTACCCGCCCCCATTTTCTAAGAAATATAGAACTATTCTGTGCCAATAATACTGTACGTAGGAAAAGGCTACACAAAGTTTTATACAGATGTATTAAAAAATTAGTATCATGATAACAATGTGATAGAGAATGAGATAATTATTTTAACAAAACTTAATTTAAAAATTCAAAAATAGTTTTCTTAAAGGGTTAGATGCATGATTCTACATGCCGAACAAATTTTTATACATGAAGTATAGGATTTCACAGAAACTAAAGGAATTGAGGCTGAAATCAACAAATTTGACGCCTAAATTTCTTCAGAAATTATTTGCAGTTATTTCAGTGCTTAAAAGCAAGCTGAGGATTTGCGCACATATTTTCCTTTAAATTTATACATATGCTTTAAATAAACTTATATATATATATATATATATATATAATATATATATATATAATATATATATATATAATATATATACCGGGTGGCCATAATTAAACTGACAGTGCTCACAGTGTTCTGTAGCGCGATCTATTTGCGAGAATTAAGCCACATTTTGTAGGAAGATTAAACAAGACGGGGGACGAAGGATTCCTCGAAAAAATAAATTAGTTCCAAAAGTCACCGCTAGGGGAATATTTGGCGCTGTGTAATAGAAAATAGAGTGTTAACAAATGCAAATTAATAAGGAATAAAATTACCTTTTATTATGCACATTTTCTTATTTAGTTCAAGTGCAATATGGCAACACTTTTAAAAAAGCGTAAAATCTACATAAACACCGATAAAGTCTCGTGATCTGCAATATCACGTACGCTGAGCAGAAGAAGTTCTTTATTCAAATTTCACGTTACATCCATTGGCACAGTGCCAGCTGCTTGGGTTTTAAAAGGCAATGTGTTACGTTTCGAATCAATCGGATTGAAAGTTTATGTGCAAAGTCTCCTTCTTTAGTCGAGCGTGCGTTACTGGTCAAATTCTTTTACCTCAACCAGTGCAACGCGTCAGCCGCTCTTCGTGCTTTTAGAACACACAAAAAAATGCGTAAATGTAACGGTCCTATGTCAGTTAATGGGCTAAAAGCAATGGTTGCGACGTTTGAGAAAACAGGTTCTCTGAAGGTTCAGTCAGGCAGAGGACGAAAACCTGTACCACAGGATACAATCGAAGTAATTGCTACGGTGATTGTCGACAGAGGACCAGACAATATTGCTGCCACCTCTAGCGCTCGTGGATTAGCTCGGAATATGGATATGCCTTACAGTACGGTATGGAAAATCTTACGAAAGATTATCAACTTCTATCCGTACAAGATCAGCCGTGTACAGGAGTTAATGTACCCCGACTATGATAAGCGATTGACTTTTGCTCTCACCTTTCTTGCCAGAATGGAGGTGGATGATGCTTGGCCGTGGAAAATCTTATGGGGAGACGAGGCCCACTTTTACCTGCATGGAACTGTGAATACCCAGAACTGCCGAATTTGGGATGACAAATCACCACATGCAGTCACAGAAATTCCCTTACATTCACCAAAGGTAACTGTTTGGTGTGGGTTCACAGCGGAATTTATCGTAGGTCCATTCTGCTATGAGAACATTACCCCGACAGGACCGGAAACCTGTTCTGTTACCGGAGAGAAATATCGCCACATGTTGACCAGCTTTGTCATTCCGGTACTTCAGCACAATGCCTGGGGGAAATCATTTTCATGCAAGATGGAGCCCCTCCACACGTTGCTGTACGGGTGCAACAGCTGCTACGACAGAAATTCACAACAGAAAGAGTCATTAGCCGCTACTTTCCAACTGCATGGCCACCTCGGTCGCCTGATCTTACCCCATGCGACTTCTGGCTATGGGGTTACCTTAAGTCCAAGGTCTATCAAGGAGTGGTCCAGGACCTGGCTACGTTGAAGGATAACATATCACGGACTGTACGGGAGATTCCTGCAGACATGTTACTTTCTGCTGTTGTGCATACTGTGCACAGAATGCAATATGTGGTCCACAACAACGGCAGCCACATTGAACCTCATTTGAATGCAAAATAAAAGGTAATTTCCGTATTGATTTGCATTTGTTAACACTCTATTTTCTATTACACAGCGCCAAATATTCCCCTAGCGGTGACTTTGGAACTAATTTATTTTTTCGCGGAATCCTTCGTCCCCCGTCTTGTTTAATCTTCCTACAAAATGTGGCGTCATTCTCGCAAATAGATCGCACTACAGAACACTGTGAGCACTGTCAGTTTAACTATGGCCACCCAGTATATATGTGTGTGTGTGTATACATATATATAAGTATATACAGGTGGTTATCAAAATAATGGAAACACCAAGGAATAACATGAAATACTTTATTAGTATGGAGTGGGAACTTTTTGACATGTAATACAGCCTGAATTCGCCTTTCAACAGATATCTACGAGACATGAATAGTAGTTAAAGGAGTATTATACCACCCCTCATGGAGAAATCGTGAAAGTTCATGTAGAGTTGGTGTTGGTGGATATCGATACTTGGATCTATTCTCTCAAACAAATCACAGTGTTTCGATGATAGTGAAGTCGGGGGACTGTGGAGGTTAGGTAACATGTTTGCCTCTGTTTTCATGTTCTTCAAGACACAATATGATAGGTCTCTCTGTATGAACATTAGCTTCATAATCCTGAGAAATACCCTCTCCAACGGGAAACAATGTTTACATCGTAGGACGTACCTGGTTGGCAAAAAGTTCGACATAGTCCTTCCCAGTGTATCTCCCTTTTAGGGTTACAATGCGACTTGCTGAAAACCATGAGATAGCAGCCCAAACCATATCAGATCCGTTCTCCCTGATTGATAGTTTGCACGTGACAATCAGGATCATATATTTGTTTCGTTGTTATCCAGTAGAGCGCACGTCCTCTTGTGGGGGAACAGTGGGACAAACGATTATTCTGACCACACGACATTCTTTCACATATCACTTGACCAGGATTTGTGCTCGTGGCTCTATCGTGGACGGCGTTTTGCATTCACATCTGTTACAAGTGGCTTTGGAATTGTTACCCATTCGTAAATGCTTTGTGTGTGAAGATCCCTCTTACTTATAATGGAAGACACGGGAACCTGTAGATGCAGATCGAGCTCTATGGTCAATATGGTTGCAGTTGTTTTATTTTTACAAGTCACAATCCACTTCAATACTCGTCCGTCTCTTTCACTCAGCTCTCCCATTTCTTCCACTATTCTGTTTCGCAGACGATGTTCATCCGTGCATTTTGTATGCTGTCATGACATTCGATGCCATAGCTCAAGAAAAACCCCATACCCAGGTGGTAGATGCAAGATATATTCCCATTTGACGCGCTCCAACAATTTTCCAACCGTTTGCAAGGTCTGCAAGGTTTAACAACTTACGTTATCCCCCCAAAACCACGAGGCCCATAGCTCCATTACTGCTACCTGACGGTAGAATAATATATATAAACTATATTCTATAGAAAATATTGGGGGGCCATACTTGTATTTTAAGTAATACGAAGCACTTTCCTGAACACCACTAATATTTATAGGTGTTTCCAATATTTTGATAACCACCTGTGTATGTATATATATATATATATATACATATATATATATATATAATGTATACAAACTTCAGTGATTCTGCTAAGCATTTTGATACCTATTTTTCTTCTATTTTTTTCAGACTTTGGTATAGATTTCGATGCATTATTTCTCTTGGCGTAAGGAATGTTCAAAATAATTTTTACTATTTAACAAGAAAGCCATTTTATCGCATTAAGTGTTTTCACCTTACGACATTTATAATTTTTAATAATGTCATTAAATTACATCTAGTGAAAAAAAATTTAATTCTGCAGGATTTTTTTTTCAATTTTCACGTTTCATAAACTGTTGTATATTTCATTAGATACAAATTATTCTATTCTTCTTTATTTCAATTATCATATTAGAATTTAAGTTTTAAGATATTTCACATTAAGACTAGTTAAGATAAAGTATAGTTAAATTTTAAAATGCATTTTATTCTCAAATGCTCTCACCCTTTCTTATTTAGATAACAGAAAGTAAAGATGCAAGTCCTTTAGAGCCATTTTCACCGAAAGGAGTTCTAATGAGATTTCTAGAATTCTTGATAAGGCTGTGTTAAGTACCGATACCTACAATAAAATCTTTTGAACCAACGTCTCAAAAGAGATAAAGTGAAGCGCTCCAGGAATAAAAATACTTACATTACAATTTGCCAGTATTTTAAGTTTAGCAACTTTTAAAAATCTTTAGGGCACTTAAGAGTATAATAATAGGGTGAAGTTGAGCAGAAAGGTAGTAAAGTAAATCGGCAATGTAAAGATCTTAAATGTTCGTTAAAATAAGCAGTTTTCAAAAGTTTATGACATCTCATTCCTCCATAGGCGATGCTTTATATCTTTTAATAGTTGTGTTATAACACTGAGCTAATTGGTGTAAATGTGGGACGCAAGGAATGAATTCAAGAGATGGCGAAACTGCGTTATATTCGCCATTCATTTGTCTTATCTGATGTGTTCTCAAACGATAGTGAAGAAACAATAAATTGATATGCTCCTCTGAATATATATACAAACTATCGCTATACATATATATGTGTATGTGAGTGCGTGTGTACCTTAAATACATACATACATATATATATATATGTGTGTGTGTGTGTGTGCGTGTATATATATACATATATATATACTAGATAGATACATATATATATATATATACTAGATAGTACCCGTCAAAACGCAACGGTAAGATACAAATCGTTATAAAAGTACTATTAAAAGCAATATTAAAAATACAATAATACACAGAAATTAAAAACATTATCATCTTAATAGAATGCTTTACGAAAAATCACATGAAAGCCACGTGTGTTGGCAATTTAGAAATATTCAATTAAACACTTTTAAAAATTTAAGAAAATTTTGAGGTTATGTTAGATATTCGCTTTGAAAAGCGCGCTACCGTACAGAATTTTGAACATATCACTATGCATGCGTCGGGTTTGCAACTCTCCGAAAATACTAAATTTGACATTATTGTAATATCTGGTTAAAATATATATATTATATGGGAAAAATATAAATATATATATATATATCAAAAAAATAATATAATGAAAAACTTTTACTGTGAAAAAAATTCTCTGATTCAATTATTTTAAATTAACGACGATGAATGAATCACGGTGAATGAATGACTCACTTTTGTTCACATTTTCAAGTTTTGAGTATATAAAATGAAAACTTGCTATTAATTTAATTGAAACACTATGATAACGCGAAAGGTGGCGGAATAGTTATAAAAGTGGTATTAAAAGTAATATTAAAAATACAATAATAAATATTAAAAATACAATAATAGAATGCTTTACCAAAAATCACATGAAAGCCACATGTGATTACATAAAAGGTGTGTTGGCAATTTAGAAATATTCAATTAAACAATTTTAAATCTGTTTTACTGAGAAAAAAAATTCTCTGATTCAATTTTTCTTAAATTAAAGATGATGAATGAATCACAGTGAATGAAGGACTCACTCGTCTTTACATTTTCAAGTTCTGAGTATATGAAACAAAGACGTGTTATTAATTTAATGGAAACACTATGAAAAAGCAAAACATGGTGGAAAAGAGATAATGCTCTAATGAATAAGAAAATCACAACAGAAATACGCTACAATGAAAGGATATTTTATGCTGAGAACATTTATAAACGGTAGCGAGCTGTTTTTTAAGTGTCATAACCGTTTGTTACAGCCATCTAAAAATCGAAATAAAGTTGATTTGTGTCGATATTAAGTTGTTTCTAATAAATTATTTGGGTTTAGATAGCAAATTATATTTTAAACCTAACTTTTAACTACTTAAGCCTAACTCATTAAACAAAATGGATGCCATAGGCTGATATATTTATGAAGCGGTCGCTCCTGAAACGTTACATGACAGATACATACACAGAACACGGCAACTATTAAGGGAATATATATATATATATACTATATATATATACTATATATATATAATATATATATATATATACATATATATATATATATATATATATATATATATATATATATATATATATATATATATCACCTTTCAACCTTAAGCGCGAGACGCGAGGTACATGTGGCTGTTATTTTTTGAAGAGTCAGCAAAATATTAGGGATGGTGGTGCGAACCCACGCCTTTCTCCAGTCGTATACACGTGTAGATATGCAAGGCATGCACTTTATGGGAATTTCTGTTGCTATGGGTTTTTAAAGCGATAAAGTAAGATTACTGTTGATTGGATTTAGGAAAGGTAATTTAGATGCTATAATGGAGGGCATAATATTTAATTTATTACAAGTATATATATATATATATATATATATATATATAAGTATATATATATATATATATATATATATATATATATGTGTGTGTGTGTGTGTGTGTGTGTTTGTTTCCGTGAAAGACAGAAATTGGAGAATGTCAACACATACCAAATACGTCGGTGAAAGACCGAATATTTGGTTACATTCTTATACATTCGGACCATCATCGGTGTATGTCGACAAGAACAGATATGCTGTGGGTGATGTCGAAACGAAAAACCTCTAAAAAGTACTTTAAATGCTCTCAAGAAGTCTTTAAAAGCTCTCAAGAAAAATACTCTAAAATACTTTCTGAAGTGATTTCTGTTAAAACTAAGTGCAGTTCACCTTTGGATTACAGACATTTAAAACGTTTTCCCATTTTCAAAATTAATGATGAATAGAAGTGTAAGGTATACACAAGATTCGATTCACAAGAATCGAACTTTTGAGTGAATGAATTAAAGAAGCTGCTTCAGATATGTTAATTTCGGCATACGCGCTTAGTATAAATACCATGCAGCGTCATTAATGAAAAAAAGTTGTTGTTAAGGTTGAAAAGGTGTTATCCTGCGCTAGTGCTTAGCAGTCCCAAAGTTTACTTGGCAGTACTGATGGTTTGACTCTCCGCTGGGTTGTGAGTATTTGAAATGTGTATTTCTAGTGAACGATAATTTAAATACACTGCTGGCCACTGTAAATGCAACCCCCTGAAGGAAACATGCAAATAATATGAAATTTACAACATGCATTAGCGGAGGTGAGATATGCAAATGATTAGAATTTCAGCGCAGACGCACATCACGCGCGCCTGTGGCGCCACTTCAAAGCGCTATTTAAGGCTTGGAGATTTCGACGATTTCAAGTTCGGCAATTGTGTTTTTCTTGTGTTTTTTTTCAAAAAAACGATCAATTATGCCTCGTCGAAAACAGCGATCATCTTTTATCAAGTATCCGAGTTCGACAGAGGATGGATAGTGGCCTACCGAGATTGTGGATTATCTTTTAGGGAAATCGGTAGTCGTGTTGGACGAAACCAAACAACTGTAATGCGGATACGTGATCGTTGGATGCAGGAGGGTACGACGGACCGGCGTGTTCGATCGCATCCACCTCAGCGCACCACTTCACGTGATGACAGGCAAATTGTGCGCATGGCAGTGACGGATCGCTCAGTCACATCACGAACCATAGCACAGCACATGCAGTCTGTAACGCATCATCCAGTGTCTGCGCGTACCATTCGACGCCGTTTACAGAAGAGTGGTCAGTCCGCAAGACGTCCATTGCTTTGTCTAACCTAGACGCAGAAACACAGACGTCTCCGCCGCCAATGGTGCGATGACAGAAGGATGTGGAAGGCAGAATGGAATGAAATTGTCTTTACTGACGAGTAACGCTTCTGTCTGCAACACCACGGTGGTTGCATTCGAGTCTGGAGACACCGTGAAGAGAGGATGCTGAACAGCTGCGTTATGCACCGCCACACTGGTCCTGCACCGGGTATTATGGTATGGGGCGGTATTGGATATCACTCTCGCACACCTCTAGTACGCATTGCCGGTACTTTAAACAGCCAGCGCTACATCTCCGAGGTTTTGGAGCCAGTTGTCCTTCCTTACCTTCAGGGCTTGCCCACAGCCATATTTCAACAGGATAATGCGCGACCACACGTGGCACGCATTGTCCAACGGTTCTTCGTCAATCGCCAGATTGAATTGCTTCTCTGGCAGCCTCGCTCTCCAGATCTTTCGCCGATAGAAAACATGTGGTCCATGGTTGCTCTACGATTGACTCAGATTCCATCCCCAGCTGCCACAGCAGATCAACTTTGGCAACGTGTGGAAGCTGCTTGGTCTGCTGTACCCCAAGAACTCATCCAAAGTCTGTTTGAATTAATGCCGAGGCATGTGGCAGCGGTGATCTCCAACAATGGCGGCTAATCTGGCTACTGATTTTGGCAGGAACCACACTTCACAGAAGTCTATAAATTTAATCATATGATACTTGGTCAACATGTTATCTACAAAATAAATTTTGTTGTGATATCTCTTGTCTTTCTTGGTGTTGCAATTTGGGTGGCCAGCAGTGTATATTCCGTACAAGTAGTACGTATGCTTATTACTGTAAAAGCAAATTCTATATGTGCAACGAATTCAATAAACATTGTTTCATGTATAAACTGTGTTTGTTTCAAATTCAAATAGAGTGCCACTTCAAATTATATACACCCAAGTCTGGGTAGAAGTGAGATTAAGTTGCTCTATACTGGCGCCCGAAAGTTTATATATACCCTGGTTGTTAGCGTTACATTTATAACGAACAACATAATTGAAGTTAAACTGTGTACTGTGTACTTATATTGATAAAATTGTTGCAAGTACTTATATACTATTTAAAAATGAGTGTTGTAGAACAAAACCCTGCTGGAAATTTTCCTCGGGTAATTATGGTTCAGCATTTTGCGCCATTCGAAGCCACCTTCAATGGCGGCCCCTCAAGCCAATTCCTAAAGAAAATTGAGCATTACTTTCAGCAACAATGCACCCCAGAGGGGGATAAACTTAAAATTGCTCTAGACGCTTTATGAGGTAGTGCATATCAGTGGTACACGTATATGCAAAGCAGTAATCTGATTTTTGACTATTTGTCATTCAAGCAACAGTTTCTTAGTGTTTTTCCAAAGACCTTTAATCAAAGTGAAATTGAAGCGGAAATTTATTCGCTAAGGCAACGTGAAGGTCAGTCTGCGTTAGATTTTGCTATAGAAAAGATTTCCAAGTGTGAGGAATATCTAGAAGGGGTGACGGAAGCGGTAATCTTAAAAATAGTTATCCAACGTTTGAAGCCAAGTGTCCAAGATTTTTTAGATAATCAAACAATTACAAGCAAGGTTACCCCCCTTCAAGCTTTAGCTAAACATGACAATAGGCATTTCTTCGCTAAGCCCTACCGTCATTCAGGTACGAGAAATTTTATACACCCGCGCCAAAATTTTTCGCGAGTTTCAAACCAGCAGCGTAAGCAGTACCGCAGGCAAAATAATAGAAGCGCACGGCGTTATAATGAAATTAGTGCACTTAAAGTAAATAATATGCAAGCACCTTACTTGCACTGGCAAGTTGATTCACATGATATGGTTCAACCTGTTGAAACTGTGTAGTCAAATGTATTATTTTGTCCGAGCAGTAATCATTATTTTGAGAATAGTGAAAGTCAGAGTATTTTTGTGGCTTATAAAGAAAGTGAGTCTAGCTGGAATGATGAGGTAATTCCAGTACAAATTTCTGAAAATAGTGCCGATACTAATGCTAGTGGTTTAGAAAATAAATCATCTGACACTTCTATTAATGCTATACCTGATATTATTGATGCTATACCTGATATTTTAGATGATATTCACACATCTGTTAATGAAGGAAATTTAGTAGATGACGAAGTATGCGTTACGGAAGTTAGTGAATACTTATTAGTTGACGACAATAAAAATTCTTTAAACGATAGTAGGAACTCGCTAGGTAATGATGATATTATTTCAAGTTTCCATCCGAATGAGGATGCTGTAGGCCAGGTTGATAATATGGTTTTAAATAAAGTACATGAAAACCAGACTGAGAATCAGGATGAAAAGTTGACACAGAGTTATACTGTAAGTAGTTTAGCTGATGCTTCGGAAGTTATAGACGCAGGTTGCATTAAAACGCACGAGTACGAAAAGCTTAATCTTCCTAAAACTGAAGCAGTATTAAAGAATTTAAATGATAACGATTCTGATGTCGCAAGTTTCAAAGAGACTTTTTCGTCAAAAGAGGATAAAACTAAAGTTAAAGGGGATAAAAAACGTGAAAAAGCGCCTTCAGGTTCCAACATTAAAACTGCTAATACTGAAGTAATTAAGGCGGTAAACAAGAAGTCGCATAAGCACCAATACCAAAAACAGAGTCAGTTTGTTGAAAAACATAACACAAGGAGAGAGAGAAGCCAGTAACTAAACACGTTGGTGCGGCGTATAAATTTTACAAAATAGAATCTGCATTAAAATCTAATGCCTATACTCTAAAAAGTACGGAGAAAAATAAAGTGTGCACTACAAAACCTCCATCTAAGGATGAACGTGGCACACTTAAGGTACACAAGGTTATCAAAAGGAAGAATGACTATTTTAAAGCTCCTTTGCATAAGTACAGGAAACGCAAGATATCAGCCGCCCAGCAAGGTTGGCCTCCTCCCAAGAGACCTCCTTTCCATCGTCAAAACGGACCAGCGCCTCAGGACCAACGCCCTACTGCACGAAGGAAGACCACACGATCAACGAACCCCTTTACTAGGACTGCGACCATCTAGAGAGGTTCCACGAATTGGACAGACTGGTGCAAGGAAGTTGCTGCATTCATGGGGAACAAGTCTTGTATCAACTTTCTTATTCTAACTCCCACCCTTTAATAAAACCGAACCAAATTGGTTTGAAATTCCCCATTATATATACTGTGTAAACATTTTGAGGGGAAGGGGTGAGCCACTGAAAAAAAAACGGCATACTGTTGTTTTATAAATTTTTGAAGGGGACATGTAGTGAAAAAAAATACATACTAACTACAGATAACAACTAACTAACATACTAACTTCACAAATCATAACACATGTGCATTATAAATTGGGGGAGAGCAGATACAAACAGTCAAGAAATGTCATGCTGTGCAATTGTGTTGACACTTTTAATTAAAATAAGTTTTTTAGGGCGCAGTTGGCCAGCCCAGTATCCGCAACTCTGCAAATCCACTGTTTGATGGTGTCACCTGGACCCTTCGGGGTTAGTTTTGTAAAATGGTAGTGGCGTTTTTCCTCCACACAACGTGTGGAAGGTTTTTTTGACTTTGCCACCCATTATGTAAAAAGTCAGACCAGTACGCGTTTTCAATTAGTTAACTGAAGCCGTTCAGACCTCAGTTACCTAATTTTTTTTTCGAGGGAGGCCAGTGTAAGGTATACACAAGATTCGATTCACAAGAATCGAACTTTTGAGTGAATGAATTAAAGAAGCTGCTTCAGATATGCTAATTTCGGCATACGCGCTTAGTATAAATACCATGCAGCGTCATTAATGAAAAAAAGTTGTTGTTAAGGTTGAAAAGGTGTTATCCTGCGCTAGTGCTTAGCAGGCCCAAAGTTTACGTGGCAGTACTGCTGGTTTGACTCTCCGCTGGGTTGTGAGTATTCTAAATGTGTATTTCTAGTGAATGATGATTTAAATATATTCCGTACAAGTAGTACGTATGCTTATTACTGTAAAAGCAAATTCTATATGTGCAACGAATTCAATAAACATTGTTTCATGTATAAACTGTGTTTGTTTCAAATTCAAATAGAGTGCCACTTCAAATTATATACACCCAAGTCTGGGTAGAAGTGAGCATTAGAAACTCTATAGAAGTTAATTGTACCATCAAAACCAGGAGAAACAAATATACAGTAATATGTTACCAATGAGGAATTTTTCAGTATACTATCTGAAACTCAGCTGTCGTTGCAATAAGTAAGTTTGTATAACTTCAATCACATAAATAAGTTAAGTTTATTATTGGTTTTAATTTTTTTCTCATTTAAAATGTACTGTTGGTTTTAAGTTCAACAGTTTATATGTACGTGCTGTTACTTAACATTCTCCTATTTTGACATATATCATAAAAAGTTTTAATAATAAAGTATGATTTAAAAACGTAACAAAAATATTTTTATTCAACATTCACCATCAATGCGTTGTGAATGTTGACATATGCCGGTGTAAGTGAGAAATAAGGATATTTAGCAAATATTTTGGACATACATCAAGCGACTATGTGAATGTTGACATTCCCTGCAGAATGTCAACATTCTCCAGATCTCGATCTTTCACGGTAACATATATATTATTTATATATATATATATATATATATATATATATATATTGTCACAAAAAAATATATGCACCCAGAAGGAAACGAGCTACTATCACGAAACTTAACATGTATATAGTGTATGAAAAGATAGGCAAATGATTACAAATTCAGAAGAACAGACCGTTTTATTAAGAAGATATGGCATGAAGAAGGTTATGAATCAGTAAGTAGTAAATCCACCTCTGGTAGCTATACAAATCGAAAGACGGCGTGGCATCGAATCAATGAGGTCACCTATGACCTCCTGCGGAAGATCATGCCATAATCTTCGCAACTGGGCAGTTAATTCACCAGTATTCCGGGACGGCTGCAGTTGACTTCCAAGCACGACCCAGACGTGCTCTATTGGCGAGAGGTCTGGTTACCTGGCAGGTCATGGGAGTATGTCATATCCATGAAGACATTGTTGGGAGAGTCACGCAGTATGTGGACAAGCGTTGTCTTGCTGATAAATGGCACCTGAGCGACTTGATAGCATAGGCAAGTACAACTGACGTTAAAATCTCGTCCACGTACCTGCGTGCCGTCAAAGTGCGTTGAAGGACGACTAGAGGTGATCGTGTGTCCCAACAAATTGCTCCCTACACTGTCACATCTTGTGTAATCGCCGTATGCCTCTCGACAATAAATGCCTTATCTGACCGGTTGCCTGGCCGCCTCCACACGCGTAGACGCTGGTCATCAGCATTGAGACGGAATCGGGATTCATCGCTGAAGATCACACGCCTCCAGTCGGTCACATTCCAGCTTGCCCGAGGTTGGCAAAAATTCAATCGACACTGTCTATGATGAGGGGTCCGTTGTAGGAGTCTTAATGGATATCGGCTCCTTATACCTGCGTCGGCAACTCGTCTCCGAATGGTTTCCCTTGATACCACCGGATGTCTGGAAGATGGCAAATGGCGTCAAACCGCTTCTAGCGACGTTATTGGTGCGGACGTGGCCGCTCTTATGATTGCTCTATCTTCGCGCGCATTTATGTTCCTGGGAAGCCCTGACCTTCCGCGATGATAGACTATCCCTTCCGTAATTCCGGTTCAATACCTCGTCCGTCTCTTTTACTCAGCTCTCCATTTCGTCCATTACTCTGTTTGGCAAAGGATGTTTTTCCGGTCACTCTGTATGCTATCATGACTTTCGATACCATAGCTCGAAAAACACCCATTAACCTGGGGTTGCAGTAAGAGATATTCAATTTAAACGCGCTCCAAAAATTTGCCATTTTTGCAAGGTCTGCAAGGTTTGATATTTTGCGCTGTTCCCCCCAAAAGCACGATACCCTTAGCTTCATTGCTGCTACCTGACAGTAGAGAAATACATGCACTACATTATATAAAAAAAATTCCGGTCATACTTGCTTCTTCAGGAATACGAAGCACATTCATATACAACACTAATATTGATAGGTGTTTCCATTATTTTGATAACCACATGTATATATATACTTCTATATTTTATGTTAATTGCTTCGTGGGTCTGCCAACTTGGGGCACATTCTGACAATCACTGCTAACCTTCCACTTCTGAATGACATAGGCCACTGTCGATTTTGAATAATTAAGCTCGCTATATATGACCCTTAAGCATCGGCCATTTCTGTGATACCCGACAATTACATCTTTCTTGAAATCAGATAAATCTGCACTTCGTTGCCAATGTTGTTTCCTACACGATATTCACGGGGACGTGACGTATATCAGGACCGCAGATATCGTCATTTGCATGAGTGTCCAAATACTTATTGGTAGATAGTGTATGTATGTATATATATACACTGCTGGCCACCCAAATTGCAACACCAAGAAAGACAAGAGATATCACAACAAAATTTATTTTGTAGATAACATGTTGACCAAGTATCAAATGATTAAATTTATAGACTTCTGTGAAGTGTGGTTCCTGCCAAAATCATTAGCCCGAGTAGCCGCCATTGTTGGAGATCACCGCTGCCACACGCCTCGGCATTGATTCAAAGAGACTTTGGATGAGTTCTTGGGGTACAGCAGACCAAGCAGCTTCCACACGTTGCCAAAGTTGATCTACGGTGGCAGCTGAGGATGGAATCTGGGTCAATCGTAGAGCAACCATGGACCACATGTTTTCTATCGGCGAAAGATCCGGAGAGCGAGGCGGCCAGGGAAGCAATTCAATCTGGCGATTGACGAAGAACCGATGGACAATGCGTGCCACGTGTGGTCGCGCATTATCCTGTTAAAATATGGCTGTGGGCAAGCCCTGAAGGTAAGGAAGGACAACAGGCTCCAACACCTCAGAGATGTAGCGCTGGCTGTTTAAAGTACCGGCAATGCGTACTAGAGGTGTGCGAGAGTGATATCCAATACCGCCCCATATCATAATACCCGGTGCAGGACCAGTGTGGCGGTGCATAACGCAGCTGTTCAGCATCCTCTCTTCACGGTGTCTCCAGACTCGAATGCGACCATCGTGGTATTGCAGACAGAAGCGTGACTCGTCAGTAACGACAATTTCATTCCATTCTGCCGTCCACATCCTTCTGTCATCGCACCCTTGGCGGCGGAGACGTCTGTGGTACTGTGTCAAAGGTAGACAAAGCAATGGACGTCTTGCGGACAGACCACTCTGCTGTAAACGGCGTCGAATGGTACGCGCAGACACTGGATGATGCGTTACAGACTGCGTGTACTGTGCTATGGTTCGTGATGTGACTGAGCGATCCGTCACTGCCATGCGCACAATTTGCCTTTCATCACGTGAAGTGGTGCGCTGAGGTGGATGCGATCGAACACGCCGGTCCGTCGTACCCTCCTGCATCCAACGATCACATATCCGCATTACAGTTGTTTGGTTTCGTCCAACACGACTACCGATTTCCCTGAAAGATAATCCACAATCTCGGTAGGCCACTATCCTTCCTCTGTCGAACTCGGATACTTGATCAAAGGATGATAGCTGTTTTCGACGAGGCATAATTCATCGTTTTTTTGAAAAACCACAAGAAAAACACAATTGCCGAACTTGAAATCGTCGAAATCTCCAAGCCTTAAATAGCGCTTTGAAGTGGCGCCACAGGCGCGCGTGATGTGCGTCTGCACTGAAATTCTAATCATTTGCATATCTCACCTCCGCTAATGCATGTTGTAAATTTCATGTTATTTGCATGTTTCCTTCAGGGTGTTGCATTTACAGTGGCCAGCAGTGTATATATATATATATACACTCAAGGGCCAAAACATTATGACCACCCCTACATTTTGCAATGAATTCGCCTGGATGACGTGGAAGGCACGTGATCAGGTGAAAGTGGTATTTAACTGCTGCTGGAGAGTCTTTCACTTACTTCTGTGTGTGATGGGAAAGGCTGCGGATCTAAGCGACTTTGATAGAGGGCAGATTGTAATGGCTCGAAGGCTCGGAACAAGTATTTCCGAAACTGCACGACTCGTGGGTTGTTCGCGACCTACAGTTGTTAGTACTTATGCAAAGTGGATGAATGACGGTGAAACCGGCAGTAGACGACATGGTGGTGGCCTTCCACACGCTATCAAAGAAAAAGGTAGTGGGAGACTGTCTCGCATAGTGAAGCAAAACCGGAGCCACACAGTGGCTCAGCTGACAGCCCAATACAATGCAGGGCCAAGTAGAATAGTGTCGCAGCACACTGTTCAGCGGACACTGTTGAATATGGAGGTACGCAGCAAACGTCCCACTTGTGTGCCTTTTCTGAACAAGCGTCATCGCCAACTGCGCCTGCGCTGGGCCCGGGAACATCGCGACTGGTCCATGGATCAGTGGGAGAGAGTTGCCTGGTCAGATGAATCACGGTTTATCATTCATCACGCCGATGGCCGTGTCAGGATACGCCGTCTTCCAGGCGAACTGTTGCTCCCTCAACGTACAGTAGGTCATACACAGGCCGGTGGTGGCGGTATTATGCTTTGGGGGACGTTCTCTTGGACGTCTCTGGGACCCGTGGTTGTGGTAGAGCAGACCATGAATGCTACAGGGTATCTGAACATCATTGCGGACCAATTGCATTCTTACATGGCCTCTGTTTTTCCAGCTGGAAATGGAATGTTCCAACAGGACAACGCCCCGTGTCACAAGGCTAAAATTGTGTTGGAGTGGTTCCAGGAACATGATGCTGAATCCCAGTTAATGTCCTGGCCGCCTAACTCACCGGATCTCAATCCGATAGAACACATTTGGGATGTCATGGGACGGCAGCTCAGAGTTCAAAGACCACCTATTCGCAATATCTCGGATTTGCGTGACCGTTGCCTAAACATCTAGTACAATCTGTCTCCGGCCATCTACCAAGGACTTGTGGCATCCATGCCAAGGCGGGTTGAAGCTGTGTTGCGCGCCAAAGGTGGGCCAACTCGTTATTGACAGGTGGTCATAATGTTTTGGCTCTTGAGTGTATATATATATATATATAAATATATATATATATATATATATATATATATATAATATATATATATATATATATATATATATATATATATATATATATATTATATATATATATATATATATATATATATATATATATTATATATATATATATATCTTTACAAAAGTATAACTAGAAATCAAACTAATGAACAATGGCAATCTTACTATGGCGCTACGCTGCTCAACCGTAAGCTGCTATATATTAAATAAAAACATTATTAAACCTGACAACACCAGCACATTTCATCAACCTGAAAGATGAAGAATATAAATGACCGGGGGGAGTTGTGACCCCCAACACTCCGGTTAAACATGTTTGTACCTAGGTAACACTCCCGGAAGTCATTCTTCATCTGCAACCTGACGTAAAGTCAAAAAAAAGCAAGGAGCGATGAAATAAAAAATAAAGGAACTGGAACATCGTACATTAAAAACCTGGGTTAAATTATTTCAAAACTATTTTTCAATTCACTAAAACATTGCAGCCACCCCATATATTCACTACACCTATAAACAATGCATCATATAATAATTTTTTAAAAATATTTAGACTTATGACTAAATTATAACTGTATCCACATATAACCACTTCAAATAAGCACCACCTAAGTATCGAAATATCCACACACAATACTCTAAACATTATCAAATATATACATTTAGAACTATAATTATAACTAAAATAGCAAGGACACATACCTAGTGCAACTCTACATTATAGACCGTAAAAGACTAACAGGTGCGAAACGTAAATTGCCAACTAATCATTTTATTACTTCAATTACTAAAATATCGATTAAGACATTCTTTCCTATCGATCGAATGGAATTCACACATGGTTTTTAATAAAAATCCCAAAGGAAAACCCATTTCTAAAGCAATGTTTGCAAATGATTTTATACCTGATTGTATTTCCAATTTGTTACAGTTTAGACGTTTAATACGTAGCATGTAGTTAATGATTAGGTTGCGCTTTACATTTCTATGTAAACAAGTATTCCAAGGCATTACGCGTTGTGTAGTAAATGGATAATAGTCCCTTTTATCATGCATTTGGTATTTCACAAGACTACTCTCTTCATCAACACATAAGCTTAAATCCAGAAATACAACTCGATCATCCGGTGTTTTATCAGATTCTAACAGGCTAAGATTTTTTGGATAAAACCCCAGATCTATGACCTGCTCTTTGTACTTAGTGCAAATTAAAACATCATCCACATATCTGAATTATATTAGCTCACTCAATAAGGCGGTCCCCATTTCATAATGGTGTAGGTAAATGTCTGCCAATATTGAGGAACAACCTCCCCCCATTGGGATACCATGTATTTGGCGGAAGAAATGTGTGCCGTCATATAAATATGTCTCTTTAAGTACCAATTGCACTTGAGTCTCATAACGATGATATGTTATGTACGTTTTTAGGTCATATTTTTCATAAAGATTTTTAGTAATTTCAAATAAATCGTTTATATTAATAGTGTTGAATAAATCTGCGAAGTCAAAACTCTTTATATAATTAATACCACTTTCATTATTTAACTTGTCAATTACCTCAAAACTATTCCCGATCATATAACCTCCCTCCTTAATTAGTTCCTTATATACGACTTTAAGAATAGCCAATATGCGATCATTTGCATATGTTAAATACGTTTTATAGCCCACAGTTATTGGTCTAAACTTTATCGGATTTTTATGGAATTTGGGAACTAAGACTAAATAAGGGTATTTAATGTTCGTGATTTTAAATCCAATTTTACGATATAACGCCCTTATACGATTATTTTTCTCATTCAATGATGAAAGATCCTTTTTATAAATTCATTGGTCTTTGTATATATTTTCTAGATATTCACAATAATATTTTTTACATACGAAAGCATAACTTGACGCAACCTTATCCACGTATGTGATTACAAACTTGTCTTTTAATTCACTTATTGCAGTTTTTAATTTACCTAACAGTCCGCAATTTTGTGCATTTTGTAATTCAGGCCTATAACAATGAGATATTGCATTATTAACTTTGAAACGCCATTCATCAAAAGCAGTTAATGGACAGCTATATTTAACAGCCATTCTATATATAAATTCATCAAGTTCCTTTTTAACGCTTTCCAATACAAAATAGTACTTTTCAATACGATATTTAGTACCACAGAGTAGTAAATTTTTTAAAGCTATATTCTTAACGATATCAAGATCTCCTGTTATGTTATGTTTGTGATGTATATCGTAATACTTATCATTTTCCGAACAGATGCACCGTTTATAATCTACCGACGACAAATTCTTAGAAACTTCATTATAGTTAAAAACATTATATATATATATATATAAATATATATATATATATATATATATATATATATATATATATATATATATATATATATATACACTAGCTGAAAACCCGCACTTCGCTTCGGAGTACATTCAAATTAAATATAACTGTTAATGTATTCAATTAATGCCAAAAAAATAAATATATATATTTATAATAAATACGACGATCAATGTACACATTTGATGTAAATATATATATATTTATAAAGAAATCATTAAGGATATTTTTAAAGACATAATAATGTAGAAGAAAATATTCAAATTAAATGTATTAGGACATACTAAAGAATATAGTACAGTTAATATAGTACCGATTGATGAACATATCTTTTACTGTATTTTAATATTTTTTTGGATAATGTCCAATCGTCTGCTGCATTAGCAACAAAAAAAACATTTTTTGTCTATTTAGTTATTATCACTTGACGATAAATTTATTTAAAGTACCAGAAAAAGAAATCACGTGATCAGCAATTAATAAATTGTATTCTAAAAATTAATCTTTAAAAATTCACCAAAACTCAGAAAATGGAGGTAAAGATTCGAAAAAGATTTCATTTTAAAGGAACTTTTATGGTCTTTCTTGTGATGTAAATTTTACAACCCTCAAATTACTATTTTGAATGAAAACTTAAAAAAAGTTACTAAAACAGCTTAAAAATTTAATTTAAAAAAATCTAAGAAGAAATTTTCAAAAATCTTTCTAAGTGCACCCCTACACCCTAAGAAGAATCGCCATGCATAATTTCAGCCCTTTAGGTCCAGCGGCCAGCGGTTTGGTCTGTGCATTGTTTGTCAGTCAGTGAGTCAGTCAGCTACGGAACTGTTTATATATATATATATATATATATATATATAAATATAAGCGAATGTTTGTGGTTGTGCGTGTGGGCGGCCTCCAGACGAATCTATGAAACTTACAGCCATGAAATTTGGTACTCGGTTAGTGCAGACTATGGGAAAGGGCACCTCGAATCCCGAATTATTAATTTCATTCTAGAAATTTTTTTTATTTTATGTTTTGTGGGATATTTTTTGTTTTTTTAACTTCAGATTACGATATCTCGGCAAAAAAGGATCGTAGAATTTTGATCTTTTTACAGTCTAAGACTACAGACATTTCTCCTTCAAACAAGACCTCATTTGTTTAAAAAATAATTTAAAACAAACTAATATTTTCACCAAAATATTAAACACTCTTTTTCGAGAAATTTACGACTTTTGAGGATCTACGGTCGATGCTCTTTGAGTTTTTGTCTTACAAAGAAAATATTTACATCATCTGGAAGATGAAAGCTTTCTCATTCATATAAACCTCATTTCAAGTCTCTATCTTAAAATTTTGATTTTTAATTGAATTTTAAAAAACAATACTTCAACACAAATTTTATACGTGGTTCTTCGAACGCGGTAGGAAGAAACGCAAATTCTCCCCTTGGGTTGTAAACAACAATTGAGTCATTCAATTATGTTTTGTGGGATATTTTGTGTTTTTTTAACTTTAGATTACGATATCTCGGCAAAAAATGATCGTAGAATTTTTATCTTTTTACAATCTAAGACTACAGACATTTCTCCTTTAAACAAGACCTCATTTGTTTAGAAATAATTTAAAACAGACTAATATTTTCATCAAAATATTAAACCCACTTTTTCGAGAAATTTACGCTCTTTTGAGGATCTACGATCGATGCTCTTCGAGTTTTTATCTTACAAAGAAAATATTTACATCATCTGGAAGATGAATGCTTTCTCATTCATATAAACCTCATTTCAAGTCTCTGTCTTAAAATTTTGATTTTTAATTGAATTTTGAAAAACGATACTTCAACACAAGTTTTATACGCGGTTCTTCCAACGCGGTACTCTAGGCGTTGGAATCAATCATTCATAAGAACTGCGCATGCGCACAAGGAAACGTTTTATATACTTTTGCCGGTGTTTTTCTGTATTCTGTCACTTTTTCTGTATTCTGTCAATTTTTTTAATTTAGTTACTTTTTTGCATATTCTTTCTTTTTATGCTTCTGTCTGAAACTCTGGAATATCTTTTATTATCATTCTAATACTGCGAAACTTAACAATGTTTACCAGGGGTGTTTTAAAACAACTGTTAATTATGTTTGTGTTTAACTTTAATTATCTTTGTTTTTAGCTTTGAGAAAGAATAATTTTGTAAAGGTTTCTTTAGTCTTTTATGCTAAAATACCACTTTAAAATCAAAAACAGAAACAAAAACTTACCTGTAAATAGCATACCTTTTTTATACATTCATGAATTTGAAGTAATTTTTAATAAAATTTAGCTAAAACACCTATCACTCTGCACAAAATCCTAAAGCCAATATTTTAATTCCCCTCTCACACATGTTACATGACAGTTATCTTCTAAATGACCTACAATCTAAGAGAAAATTTTAAAAGGCAAAATTTATATCAGCCTTTTGAAAGACACAAATAAGAGGAGCAATGCCATTTATTTATTTTATATTTATACTGTTATTAATTCTATTTTATTTATACTGTGTTTAGTTTTTAAATTGATTTTTGTTAACAAACATTAGACAATTTGACATTTTTACTTTTTAACATTTAGTAGTAGAAGAATGATGAAAGGCTGAATCTACTAAATTCTGAGATGTGTATAACATTTCACATGCTTTTTTTAAATGTTATTTATACTGTGTTTACTTTTTTAATTGATTTTGGTTAACAAGCATTCGACAATTTCAATCTTATTTATACTGTGTTGAGTTTTTAAATTGATTTTGGTTAACAAGCATTCGACAATTTCAATCTTATTTATACTGTGTTGAGTTTTTAAATTGATTTTTTTAACAAACATTCGATAAAGTGACATTTTTACTTTTCAGCTTTACTTTTCGAAATTCTTTACTTTCCTAAAGACAATTTGACATTTTTCCTTTTCGACTTTTAGTGGTTTATTATAAATTCAAATTAATGGAGATAATGTTAATGTTTTTTTGCAGAGAGTAATTTTCTTTACTTCAAAAATGATTCAGATATAATAATTGATAAATGATTTTTACATTATTTTCAACTCATAAATGATTTAAATGTAGATAATGTTAATGTTTTTTGCAGGGAGTAATTTTTTGTTGACTTGAAAAATGATTCATCTTGCATTTATGGTACGCAGAGCCCTTAATTGCAGATTTCTATTAATTGTTTAGCTGTCAGTGCCTTCTAATTATACTTTAATACTTTATTTTCTTTGTCACAGAATACTTGCATTTATGGAGATGTTTATTGCTACAGAATCTTGCATTTATGGTGCGTGGAGCCCTTAATTGCAGATTTCTATTAATTGTTTCGTTTCTCAGGGCCTTTTACCTATATTTTAATATACTTTAATTTTTTTGAATTATTTACATTTTACTTAAATTCAATTCAAGTGATACTTTGTTTAGTTTTTATTTATACTATGTTATTTATACTGTTATTTATTCTATGTTCTAAATTCTGAGATGTGTATAACATTACACATGTGTTATTTTATGTTATTTAGACTGTTTAGTTTTAAATTGATTTTTGGTTAATAAAATTTAGATATTTAGTTTTCAGCTTTTAGTGAATTGTTATAAATGTATGTATTTTATGTTTTACTTTATATGGTTCTGTTTCTTATGTACCCTGTGAATCCTCTAACGGTCCAGGCACACTATAAAGTAATAGGCATAAATATAAATAATTCCTTTATTTTCTACGTAGAGGTAGACTAACATAGACCGACTTGGGGCTTCAAATAATAACACAACAGTAGCGCAACTTGCGGTACTAAGAAACTGAACATTAAAGTCGTAATGAACCCTTTCAGGCAGAATATACGTTCACTAGCAATACCCGTAACCATCGGGCTCTGAACTAATTATGGAAATCGTGCAGCCACCTAGGCTAAATACTAATACGTGCTCTATCAGTTAAATACCGCTATCATCTTCAATCTAACTTTTCTCGACTCTTTCGTATCTCTACTAATAGCGTAACGTACTACCGTACAAATCTCAATCTCCACTCCCTTCTTGGGCTCTTGCCAACTCAGCGTGTGTCCCTTAAATAGACCAGACACCTGCTCCGAACTCACTTCAACTGGCCTGCACTGAGCAGCTACCAGAAATTTGCATCTGAGCAACACGCGAACCCTACAACTTTTTCAGCTTTTAGTGGTTTGTTTTAAATGTATATATTTTATCTTTAACTTTTCAGGTTTTTGTTCCAATGATGAAAGGCTAAATCTAGCTGAATTCTGAGGACTTTAATTATAAATTTATATTTTTTATATTGGGCTTTCTTTTTATTCATGCGTATAACATTTCACATTCTTTTTTTATGTTATTTATACTGGTATTCGTTTTTAAATTGATTTTGGTTACCAATTATTGTAGTAAAGCGCTTTTAAATAAAAAGCTGGCTTTATTACATGTTTGCGATAAAAGTCGGAATCAAATTTAACGCCGACAGATAATTATAGAGTTGAGTGGAGTAATTTAGGACGTAGCCTGTTGCAAGACAGTTTTATGAGTTTTGAAGATGGGAAGGTCTGAGATGGAGACACAGATAAGGTGACGGAACCAAACGATGACGTTATATTTACAAAAGCCTTTTATTGTTAGATTTATGGCAGTACGGTTCGTGTAAAGAGTCGGAATGTGAAAACAACAGAAACCTAAATTGTTAAGGGGCCACCCAGCTTGCGTGGACAAGCAAATTTACAGTCCCGACATTTTTATAACGCCAGATTTACGGTACCATAAAAAACGGAGAAATTAAGTTGTCAACGGCCGTATATCTGAGGTCGGAGGTCGAGCAGGTGGGGCCGTCTGATGGGAAGTTTTACCAGACATAATCGGCGCCAGAACTTAGGCAATTGCGAAAGGCAAGAGACAAGAATAACCTATGAGAGCTAATCGCATCCGCCCCCTCTATAAACAAGGGAGGGGCGAGCGAATAGGGACCGAGGAAGCGAGAACCAATGAGACGAGGATGGAGAAGAATATATACAAGATGATGAGACATTTGTAGGAGAGCGCCATTAAAAAAAAAGAGATGATAAGACAGTAAGCTGCCAACGGGCCGACGAGAGCCCTAACTTACGAAACTCAACAAAAAAAAATAAGCTGCTACAGGGCTGAGAAGAGACCCACTGTATAATATTAGAAGAAAGACGCCGGTCCTACGCAACTACATAATACGTACGGATTGATCAGCGTTAGCTCTGGACGCAAAATAGAATAATCAGCGACGAGAAGTTGCAGAAATAGCGATTGCCCATAGATGTCAACATAGTGCCGAGGGCGAAGAGACGACACTACCATTAAGTTTAAGCCGATACCAGAGAGATACGCACCGTCGCTTAGTGAGTGGGACACCCAGATGACCACCCATCAGTGCTGATCGACCCGCATATCGGAAGAGAAGGTACCTATGCTGAGCAACATTGACCGCCCACCAATGCTGACCGACCCGCAGAGGGTAAGAAAAGCTACCCGTGCTGAGTAACGTACGAGGAGTCTTCAATAAGTGACCTTCGACATAAAAGGACCCCGAACTCTTTAGTCCCAAGAGAACTGGATAAATAGGACGAGGATACACCGCGACGCTACAGTGAACAAACTGTACCCATGAACTCTGTGAACACTGTGTGAACTTTATGTACTACTATGGACCAGCGTTATCGGTGAATTCGATGTAGACGGCTGCGACAAATGGGTGAGCATTTTGTATTATATAAACTAGCATACCGACTCTTTACATAATCGCCTCTAACCCGCCAGGGCCAGCGACATCGTAAGATTTAAAAGATAGTGATTGGATAAGATTATATATATATATATACGTAAATTCCTGGCATTACTAATGTTTCGGCGTTTGCTAAGTGTTACAAGTTCGAATGTATGTAAATATGTATAAATAAAGTGTATATATGTATATTCAGTATCATTCTTGAGAGTTGGGCCCATCTATTTAATTAATTAATTACCGCCCTATTGGCGAACTTACAACCAGTGTACGAGATACGATTTCAGCCGTAGTTAATAGCAGCAGGTCATGATCCTGTGTTATTACATTGTGGTGCCGTCCAATTTTCACTATTTTAGTGAGGACATGGTTATTGCTGTATAATCTATTGTGTTATTATTATTATATTAGGTTATTATTATTATATTATATGTGTTATTATTATTATATTATGTGTGTTATGTATGTTGTTAAAAATCGTAGTGTGAAAATTTTAAGAGGAATATTTATGTGTGCATAGGTTAAAAGTTCGGGACAACTCTCTAATTAAAATTTAAATGATTAGAAACAATATTTAGAAGTGAAATTGATATTTTTAAGATATATGTGTATTTCTAAGTGATTTATAAGTGAAAAGTATTGAGTGAAGTGTTATATATTACTGATAGATAGGTAAGGTGAACTGTGTAGGGTGTAAGGGGCGCTAGATTTTTAAATTGAGAATTAACCTGAACAGTTAATTATGCCGCGAGGAAGTAAGGCAAGTCGCCGGCAGGGAGACCCGGAGGTAGATATGGGCGAAAACTCCAATAGGGACAGTAGCTCAATAGCGAATGATACCCATCTATTAGATTCAGGTATAATAGCCATGTTACCCACCTTTAATGGCACCGAAAACGAGTCACTAGAATTTTTTCAGCAGCAATTCATAGAGATTGCAAGTCAAACCAGATGGACAGAGAAACAAAAAGCGATTATAACCAAAATGAGGTTGCATGACAGGGCAAAAGAATTTTTAAAGAGTAATGCGACGCTCCAAAACGCGACCGATTTTGGCACAATAATAGAGACCCTAAAAGACAAATTCCAACCGGACCCAACGAGCATGCAAAAGCAATGCAGATTCCAGAACTTAGTGTTTAAACCATCCCAGACTTATGACGAAATCGCTCAAGAAATAGAGAAAGTGGGCAATGAATATTTAGGAATTTCGGCATTCTCGGTAGAAGAAACTAAACAAATGGCAAATAATGTTAAATTAGCAAAATTTATGGAAATTATACCATCAGAAATTAAAACAGAATTACGAAAAGAAAACGTAGCGGACTTTAATGAGGCGATCAAACGAGCGAAATAATTAAGCGTAATTTACGACGAAGAAAGTAACGCGGTTAACGCAGTACGCATGCGACCGCAAGCAAACAAAATACATGAGGAGCAAGAGAGCGTAAAAGAGTTAAGAAACCAGGTAGCCGAACTAACAGAAACCGTTAAGCACTTAACGTTACAACTAGCCCAATGTAATTGGTGTTTAAAAATGGGACATCGCATCGAAGAATGTCGGACTAGGCTCAGAACAATTAACGCCAACAGAGACGTAGGGTATAACACGACTAATGGGAGTTACACAAACGCTTACCAAACGCCCCGGCAAAATCTTGCAATGAACCAAACAGCGGCAGGTAGAAACGGGAACGGTTATAGCAGAGACCAAAATGGATACAGAGAAAACCCCACGCAGAGGCATAGCTCCAATGGCAGAGAGTATAACAACTTTAGAGGGAGGAGTAATTTTCACAGAGGTAGAGGAATGAGCAGAGGTAGGCAAAACGGATATTCAAACACTTTAAACTAAAACAGGGGCCTCGCCAAGTCAGGAAGCAAAACCCATATATTAATACATACAAAAAGCGGTTTTGGGAGAGACCCCGCAATACTTCCTACCAACATGCAGAAAGATATACGCAGAGACACAGGTATGATAGATGGCGGAACGAAAGACAGGGGTACCATATAAAAAATAATCATAATCAACCAATTTGGCAGAACGAACGACCAAAATATAGTTACAAAAAGCGCGAACGACAAGGGGTAAACAATAAAAATTACAGACACATCAAAGGTAAAAAAAACACAACGCAATACAGACGTAACAGAGACAATGTAGGAGACAGGTGGGATACACGGCAATACACATATAGGGCGATAAACAACATATCTCTCACAGAAAATCAGCTGCCCATAATCGAAATTCAAATCGCGGAAACATTCGAATACGCATTATTGGACAGCGGGTCAGCAATTTCTTTAATATCCCATGAAATGTTCGAGAAAGTAAAAAACAAAATAAAAGTAACATATTTATCGCGTCAGGTGAAATTGCAGTCCTTCACGAAAGAACGGATTGCATTTTGCAAGTGTGTGGCAATTAACATCAAAATCGGGAATAAGTTGTGTAAAACCACCCTGTATGTCACAAACGCAGAGATGGATACCCCATACCAAATATTATTAGGAATAGACTTTATGCACAACCACAAAGCAATCGTCGATATGAACGCAAGAAAACTAAAATTACAATTTCATGAGATACCCATCCTAAATGAAAAAGACGCGAATACGAACAAACGGGACCATAGCAAACGCGTGGCAGATCAGAGACACAATTTTGCCCGACTAATAAACAAAATTACGCTCCAACCTAACGAAGTACAGGCGTTAACATTAAAACTAGACCAGGAATATGAAGACGGGACAAATATCTATTTATATGACATAACACACAGTATGACACCATTAGTCGAAGAATCGATATGTACAATTGGAAAAAGAAAAATACAAGTATGGGTACAAAACTCTACCGACAAAACAATTTTATTAAACAAGGACATGAGAGTCGGAAAAATCACTACAGAATTTCAGATAGAGAAAGACAGTGACTCAAAAGAAATAACGGGGCAGCAAATACGAAATATAAACAACATAAAATTGATGGATAGGACAGAAATACTTCAACGTAGAAAGCAGGAGCTTAAAGAAACAGACTTTGACGTTAAACATTTAAATCCACAATTACAACACGAAGTCATTCAACTTTTAATGAACAACTACGAAGTATTTTCTAAAAGCTATAAGACATTAGGATGTACAAACGCAGTGACCCCAGAACTAAAATTGAAACATAATTTTGGGATACAATGTAAGCCGTATACCACACCGCGTAATTTAGTACGAATATTAAAGGCGGAAATACAGGATTTGTTAGAGGCGCAACTCATCGAGCCATCGACGTCGGAATATTCATTTCCTGTCTTACTCATAAAAAAACCATCCAGTGACCCAGAGAAACCCCCAAAATATCGTCTCGCAATTGATTTCCGTTTGTTAAATCAAATAACAGAATTATATTCAGTATTTATACCACGTATCAAAGAAATAACACAAAAGGTAGCAGGATTCAAGTTATACTCAGTCGTAGATTTAAAATCGGCATTTTTCCAAATATTACTGCCAGAAGAATTAAGAAAATACTGCTCTTTTTGCACCGAATTCGGAAATTATCAGATATCCAGATTAGCGTTCGGTTTAAAGAATTCGGGAGCATATTTTTGCCAATTGATGAACACGGTTATGAAGGGACTCGACGAAGAAAATATCCATTTTTATTTAGATGATATTATTATAGCAGCAAATAGTGAGCCAGAGTTAAAACGCAAATTACAATTATTATTTCAGCGCCTAAAAGAATACAACTTAACCTTAGACCCTGCAAAATTACAATTATTCAAAACCGACATCACATTCTTAGGGTTTAAAATAAATAAACACGGAATACAACCCGCCGATAAAAGCATAAAGAAAATACAGAGATTTCCAAAACCAAAAACAGTAAAACAAACTAAATCATTTCTGGGGTTAGCAAACTATTTCAGACATCTAATTCACGACTACGCTAACATTACAGAACCCCTAGTAAAACTCACAAGTAAAAAAAACAAATTCACATGGAACGACGAGGCGGAAAGGGCATTTACTCGAATTCAATCGCAAATTTTAAGTCGCCCACAAATACACAAACCCAACGAAAACCAACAATACTACTTAAACACGGATGCTTCGGGAAAAGCAATTTGCGCGATTTTATCACAAAAAAATGAAAAGGGATTTTTAATACCAATAGAATTTTACTCTCGAAAATTAAAAGACGCCGAGGTTAGGTACCCTGCAGTCAAAACGGAACTACTAGCCATATACGAGGGAATAAGACATTTCAAGGAATACTTGTACGGGACACACTTCATATTATTATCAGACGCTAAGGCTCTACAATATCATCTTAAATTGGATAAACAGTCCGATATCACAGCAAGGTGGCTTTTGGAACTGAGTACATTTGACTTCGAATTCCAACACATCGAAGGTCAGCTCAACCCCGCGGACTATCTGTCACGACAGGTACTTAATATAAATATGCAAAATGATTTGACTAGAGATCTCTTCCAAGAAAGTACGGAATTAACGATCACAAATATTTTAAAGGGGCAAAACGAAGATGATAAAGTAAAGGGAATTAAAGAGTCGCTAAGTAAAGGAAAAAACTGTTTCGAAGGTAGATACAAGAAATATGTACTCGATCCGTCCACACAACTAGTAATGGTAAGAGAAAAAACAAAAAGGGGAAATCCATATTTAGCAGAATCGAAAGTAGTAGTGCCCACAAAGTTACAACGCATCGTCATTAAGTTAGCACATGTAGCGCACTTCGGGATAAGCAAAACGATCAACATCATCAGTAAGAAATATTTTGGAAAGGAATGACGGAGGATGTAGCAAATTATATTAAATCATGCGAGGAATGCTTACAGTACAAAAAAAAATATATTACACCCGCACCATTAGAGACTTTCAATAACATTACATACCCACTACAACAAATAGCAATCGACGCAGTCGGACCGTTGGTACGTACAAGTACAGGGAATAAATACGTCATAACTATTGTAGACATGTACACGAGATTCTTAAGTGCGACACCAGTAAAAAACATTACAGCGGAAACGGTGATCGAAACATTAAAAAAGTTTTACGCGAGCTACGGGTTACCACAATCAATAATGAGTGACAACGGTACAAGTTTTAAAAATGAAGCATATAAAGATTTCCATACACATCTAGGCGTAGAGGTTAAATTTATTTCGCCTTATAAACCAAGTACGAACGGCAGACTAGAAGTCATTCACAAATTATTAAAGTCGGCAATCAGCTGTATAGCGAGGGAGAGTTTTAATTGGGATCAAGCACTCAATTGGTATAATCTGTACTATAACAACTGTCAACATCCAAGTACAAAGTACACACCCGCATTTTTATTCTTTATGCGTGACATTAAAACACCATTCGATGTGAGACTAACGGCAGATAAACTAGAAGTTACGGAACAACAAAATTTAAACACAAAAGGGGCATACAAGGAATATTTACAGAATCACCTAACATTTTTCGACAAAATACAAAAAGACGTGATAGCAAACCAAACACAGGCTGAACAGCAACAAAGAAAAAATTATAAAAGAACCGGAGATCGTGTGTTAGAAATAGGAGACAAGGTATACGTGAAAATTTTTCAAAAAACCCCTGCGTTAACACCGAAGTTCTCCGGACCGTTTCGTATTATAAAAGCTCTACGCCATAACAATTTTTTACTACGCGATATAAAGGAACCACAAAATCGCTTAGTTAATATGCACAAAAACGCAATTATTAAAAGTGACAAACGAAAGCCGCACCTAAAATATAGCAACCAAAGTATAGCAGACGATGAACACGTTAAACAAAGCGCAACGAATAGTAGACCATATAATTTACGAAGCAGGACTCATTAAATAGTAAGGTGCGATAAACGAAAGGGACGAATTTTAATGTACGGAAAGTGGATACATTCGGGATTTAAATCCGGTGCGGGAGAAAAATAACGCGTATGTCCGAGAAATCAGGTTTCGAACGCGCCCCCCCCCCTCCCCGTTGTTCCCCAGGAAGACAACCACAAAAAGCGGAGCAGGGGATTACAGTTGAAGGTCAGACAAATCAGTGGGGTAGGTCAACGCAAGAGAGTTAAGGGCGAACAAAATGTTACGATTTGCGAGATTTACGACTGCAGGCGTAAAATCTTCAAATCGTGGCCGAAAGCTGAGATTGCATTATTGTTCAGTGATTTGGCCAGTCAATTGGGCAATAGCAATCATAAGTTTTTGGTAGCATATATCGGATTACAGCAAAGATAATATGTAGACAAATAAGTATATACAGGGGAATAAAATAGTGTAAAGCATAAATACATGTAGATAGTATTACAAGAAGATATAATATCAGCAGGATGAAACATGTGTAATTAAAAACAAAAAATGAATAGAAACAAAGTGCATATGAATATAAGTGTGTAGACAGTGAGCATAATATTGTGTATAGAGTAAGCAAAAATATAGAACCTAGTTATCTGGTCAGCAGCGTGGAAGGAAACAAATAAAGAGTGGATCCGCTTTTTCAAAAGGCAAGCAGTGAATCATGAGATAAATACGAAAGGAGCGAATGAAATAGCTAAATAATTGAACGACAAATATTAATCAAATGATAATGAGAAACAAAAAAAAAAAAAAAATGCAAACACAAAAGTGAAGAGAAGGCTACAATAATGACGGTCATAAGTCTAGCGTAATACACAAAAAATAACAAAAAAAAAATCGCAAAAAACACGCAAAAAACAAATTAAAAAAAAAAAATTGTAAAAAGGCGCGGACATAGACCAGTCAATACTAGAAGTTAGTACACACAAGAACAAACATGGGAACATCAAAAGCAAGGAATATAAATACACACGAACGAATATATAGATAAATTATAAATAATTAGCCAATTATAAACAAAAAAAGCAAATAAAAAACTGTTTACAAATGAATAAGTAAATTTTTTAAAAAAAAATAAATAAATAAATAAGCGTGGGATAATAACGAAAGGAGCACGACAAAGAGTAATAAAATAATAAAAACATAATAAGGACCAGAAACAGAAAATAAAAAGGAGTTTCAAGTTATAAACAAAAAAATAAGAGGAAAAAGTAGACATATTTACGAATACGGGAGCATCAATAAATAAGTAACATCGCCAGAACTAAATAATGATGGCGACAAAGCTCGCGACAAAAGCTGTACTAGGGCGGAAGTGACCAAGCGATAATTAAACCTTGAGTAGCCGTTTACCGTTGCCAGGTGTAAAAGAGGAAACCTCTACAATTCTATAATTACTTTACAATGACATACGGAGATAAGCGAGCGTAAGACTTAAACGAAACTGGTTCCGCGGAGTGAGTACGACCAGGGTTAACTATAAACCGGACTTGGTAAGGGAAAACTTGCCATGGTAACGACAGCTGAGGTAAACAAACGAATTGTGAGGATAAAAGTTCGAGAATAACGTGTCGAGTTTAACGTGTTGGGAAAGTCAGTAGATCAGTCGTAATTTAATATAGTAGTGTATAGGTGATCGTAATATGTAATATAGCAATGTAATATAAATAATAGTGTCGGCAATGTCAAATGAATTATATGTCAGTGTATCATATTAGCATAAAAGTGTAAAGAAAAAGTCAGGTAGAGTCTCAATATATAATGTATGTTCTCAGTATGTAATATATAATGCTGCAGAGTTAGTGTAACAGTGCACTGTCAATTTTTATGATTATATGTAATAATTATATGCAAGTGGTATAACTAGTAATGTGTAGTGTAATTATATGTGTATTTGTTATGGTGTAATGTGCAGTGCCTAGGGACAATTGTAAATAGGACGTCAGTGAAAAGAAGTAGAAAACAGTAGCGCAGCGAGAATTTTATGAAATTTACCAGTAATATAAACAGGTAGTGAAGTCAATGTCAAATGACACCACGTGCTAAAACCAGTATTTATTTACGTAGAGAAATGTACAAAATAAATAATGTGTCCATTATGTACCAAGTATATGTCTAATGTATTACTGTACACAGCTAGCGTAAAAGAGTGCTCATTTATGTATTATAAATTTAAAATGAATGATTTTAGGCATGAATAATGATTGATTTTATGTATGTATGTAGTGTCAATAGTGTGATAAGGATGATATGTAAAAAAAATCGCCTTACGATTTTTTAATTCGCCAAGGGGGAGAATGTAAAGAGTCGGAATGTGAAAACAACAGAAACCTAAATTGTTAAGGGGCCACCCAGCTTGCGTGGACAAGCAAATTTACAGTCCCGACATTTTTATAACGCCAGATTTACGGTACCATAAAAAACGGAGAAATTAAGTTGTCAACGGCCGTATATCTGAGGTCGGAGGTCGAGCAGGTGGGGCCGTCTGATGGGAAGTTTTACCAGACATAATCGGCGCCAGAACTTAGGCAATTGCGAAAGGCAAGAGACAAGAATAACCTATGAGAGCTAATCGCATCCGCCCCCTCTGTAAACAAGGGAGGGGCGAGCGAATAGGGACCGAGGAAGCGAGAACCAATGAGACGAGGATGGAGAAGAATATATACAAGATGATGAGACATTTGTAGGAGAGCGCCATTAAAAAAAAAGAGATGATAAGACAGTAAGCGGCCAACGGGCCGACGAGAGCCATAACTTACGAAACTCAACAAAAAAAAATAAGCTGCTACAGGGCTGAGAAGAGACCCACTGTATAATATTAGAAGAAAGACGCCGGTCCTACGCAACTACATAATACGTACGGATTGACCAGCGTTAGCTCCGGACGCAAAATAGAATAATCAGCGACGAGAAGTTGCAGAAATAGCGATTGCCCATAGATGTCAACATAGTGCCGAGGGCGAAGAGACGACACTACCATTAAGTTTAAGCCGATACCAGAGAGATACGCACCGTCGCTTAGTGAGTGGGACACCCAGATGACCACCCATCAGTGCTGATCGACCCGCATATCGGAAGAGAAGGTACCTATGCTGAGCAACATTGACCGCCCACCAATGCTGACCGACCCGCAGAGGGTAAGAAAAGCTACCCGTGCTGAGTAACGTACGAGGAGTCTTCAATAAGTGACCTTCGACATAAAAGGACCCCGAACTCTTTAGTCCCAAGAGAACTGGATAAATAGGACGAGGATACACCGCGACGCTACAGTGAACAAACTGTACCCATGAACTCTGTGAACACTGTGTGAACTTTATGTACTACTATGGACCAGCGTTATCGGTGAATTCGATGTAGACGGCTGCGACAAATGGGTGAGCATTTTGTATTATATAAACTAGCATACCGACTCTTTACATAATCGCCTCTAACCCGCCAGGGCCAGCGACATCGTAAGATTTAAAAGATAGTGATTGGATAAGATTATATATATATATATACGTAAATTCCTGGCATTACTAATGTTTCGGCGTTTGCTAAGTGTTACAAGTTCGAATGTATGTAAATATGTATAAATAAAGTGTATATATGTATATTCAGTATCATTCTTGAGAGTTGGGCCCATCTATTTAATTAATTAATTACCGCCCTATTGGCGAACTTACAACCAGTGTACGAGATACGATTTCAGCCGTAGTTAATAGCAGCAGGTCATGATCCTGTGTTATTACAGTTCGTAAAGTGGTCATTTTGAAAACCAGGTGGTCGCAAGGGCAGGCAGTGAGGGCGTACCGTTTTTGAGTTAAGAAGCCAATGAGAAGGTGAGAGAGGGAGTACAGCACATGAAAAGTTTACGGTGGCCGGATTGGCTGATTAAAGTTTATGAGAAGGTGGAGTCATAAGTATGAAAGGGGATTAAAATAATATATTAAAGAGTTTGAAAAAGAGAGAGAGAGAGAGAGAGAGAGAGTCTTGATCGGGGAGGCTGTAGGTCCCCATCTCCAGCACGACTTAAATAGATATACCTTAAGTGGACTTGAGGGTTCAACATAAACCTGTGACGGCAACTGCGAGACTGCGTTGACCAAGTGAACTAGAGAGGTCCGCATCCAGATTGCAGCCGAGACCAAGAGACTAAGCTCCCGTGACCCAGCCGAGAAGTTAAACGACGAGAAGTGCCCCACCATCCCGTTTCACGACGTGAAGAGATACCCAGCGCCCGTGCAAATATAGTGAAGATAAGCGCCAAGGAGAGCCCAGCTACAATTTATCGACAGAGAAGAAGTGGTAATTCACCGTGACAGAAATAAAGTTAGCCCCCTGCCCGGAGTAGCAACGTGATCCCTGACCGTAGGCGAGGCGAGAAGGCCAAGAGAGCACCTTGAATTGATGAAGAATAATTTGGTGAGTGTTAAATAAATGATTTTGATTTGTTCAGTTCCGATTCAGGCTAAGTGAATTGAGTTTTTCGTGATCAAGGAGTTATTTTTAGTGAAAAGGTTTAGTGTTGAACGAATAGTAAAGTTATTTTGTTGTTGCGCTCGGGACGCTCCCTAACCTCAGCAAAGTAATTATAAAATATAAGTTGTGAAAGATGAAAATTTATTATTGTGCATTGATTTCGGAAAATGAAAGATTCTTTTGTTATATGTAAATATTAAGTATGTAAATAAACAAATTTTTCTTATGTTAAACTTTTTAGTCTGTCTAGATTGAAAGTTGTTGATGTTAATTTACATAATCTAAGACTGAGAATAGTATTTAGTTTTGTTCGGTTGCTAAGTTCGACATCCAGAGCTTTGGGTTGGATTCAAGAAAATAAATATTAAACACAACGCACCCAAATAAATCCTAAGAAAAATAAATACATTGTACTAACCCAAATAAATTTACGATACGAGCCCAAATTGACTTAAAAACTGGATGTAGCAGCACGACAATTATTCCACAATTTGACATTTTTACTTTACAGCTTTTAGTGGTCTGTTTGCAAATTTTTTTGTGTATTACTGCCGAAAGAAATTGTTTCAAAGTTTTTCATGTATCTTAATGTAAATTGATAAGTAATTAACTGCTATCAACTATTAGTAATACACTTTTAAAATTCAATAATTAACTTTTTAATTAAATTTTAGTTTAAAATTCAATAATTAGTATTAACTTTAAAAATTTTATTAGTTTACCTAAATAAAGTTTTTTGTTTAAATGTTTTTGTGCGGGTTTGTCATTATTTATCTTGTTTATAACCTCAACATCCAATAAAATGGATGTGCTTCCCCTGCAAAATTAAAAATTTAAATTAATTAATTTCTTGAAAAACAAGCTTTTTAATGTCCATTCGTTTTAATAAACTATAATTATGATAACATATTTAAATTCTATTTTCGAGTCTCAAGAGGTTAATGCTGTTCTCTTAGAATTCAACTCCAGATTGGCACATGGAAATTTATCTTTTTCTAATGCAGGTATGCTCATATCATACCAGGTGGTGGTGGGTGTTTATACGAATAACACATTTTTCTTTTTTAGGGTTGGGGGGAGACTGTAAATTAATAGTGCCTCTTATAAAAATTCTCCCTCTCACTTAATTCAAAGCCGTCTGTCTGGTGGACGAATGGCCTGAGCGTAGCTGGCCGAAGCCCGGCTATATATAATAATTGATAAATGATTTTTAGATTATTTGCATCTCATAAATGATTTAAATGTAGATAATGTTAATTTTTTTACAGAGAGTAATTTTTTACTAACTAATGCATGCATGCATGATACTAACTAATGCATGAATGCATGTTACTAATAACTAATGCATGAATGCAT